>VXAK01020872.1:0-64389 GCA_013399435.1 Arenaria interpres
GGCAGAGAGTACCTTCTTTGAATTTTGACTACTTCTAATGCCATTGAATATCCAGCATGAAGGAGGCTGTATCTGAACTATTAGTGATAATGTATCACTGAAAAAGACTGATCTAAATAGGAATACTGAAGAATAAATCCAAATTAATTAAATGGGACTTTGAAGGAGATTAGTTAAACAGTATTAACATTTTGTATGGCTCGCCTTATTCAGAATGAAAGAAACAGAATTAAGGCCACCTTAATTCTGAATAAGAAGATTCGCATAACGTTTAATATAGTTTAACTAATATTATTTTTGCAGTTAATTTAGATCAACTTTCCTTAGTGTGCAGACAAGACAAACTAAACAAAAACTGAAACGTGATATGGCTTTAGCCAAAAATCTGCTATGCTTTAACTTCATGACATAGTAGACTTGTACCACAGGAATAGTAGTCCAATATTTCTAATAAAAAATCCAGCAGAGTACCTACAAATTGCCTAATCATAGGAGTAAGATTTTCCTACTGCTTGACAGGTAGTTGAAGCATTTTCATGGTTCATTTGCTAATGTAGCCTTACTGAGAACAATAAGGAACAGAGAATACAAGTGTATTGATCATAACCAAGCACAGTTGCCTTCTAGTGTCAAATAAGCCAATCAAACATCATCTTGATATGAAGGAAAAAGTAAGTTTGATGAGAGGCTATAGTCCTATTGAGAATAAAATCAATATTAGTCATGGGGCCAAGTGGGATCAATATGTCAGACCAATAGGCCATTTTAAGCAGAATGGAGAAAGGAAGGGAAAAGTGCTGACAGAGCTATAAGGAAACGAGAAGACACAGTGCAAATCTGGAGGGTGAGGTCACTCAAAAATTCAAATTCACAGTGTATGTCTAAGAACACTTGGTAAAAGATATCATTAATCCCAAGATCAACCAGACATTCTCACAAACTTTTCCCAATCAATTTATTCAGTGATCAAAAGATATAAAAGTATGACTTCAAAAATAAAAGAAAAGAAAATACTTCCTCCGTTTTTTTTAAATGTCACAGAAACTTTTTTGTGCTTAACAGTGGAAAAAACTTCCTTTGACAGACTTTAGAAATATTTGGAGAGTAGTTTTTGACATTGGTAATAATAGGATTTAAAATAGATGGATTTGAAAACGCAACTTGTATCTATTTTAGCACTGAACTATGTCTTTTTGTTTATTTCAAAACCAAGAAGTTTTATTAATCACTGGGAATTACATTACTATTTTTCACTACTGGGTATGCTCACCAAATTTTTAAACTCACCAGATATGGGCAAGGTTTCACAAGTATTTTTTTGTAACTACTATTTTAGACTTTTCTCCCTCCCCTCCAATAAGCCAAAATTAAGCGGAGAATAAGTCCGGGAAGGGCAACGGAATGTCATCAATTTCAAACAAGTTTGATTAGAAATTATAATTCTGATGTGCTGATCTGAGCCAGGTTAACATTCAAGAATATGTTAGGAATTGAAGTATAAAGAGGAAATAATAGGCAAGACTACAAAAAACCAGCATAAAACCAATGTGACAGCTCCACTAACATCAGCGGAATGACAGCACTCACCACAGCCAACCTTCTCAACAATTCCCTGCACTGAGGTACTAATCAGCATATTTTAAACAGCTGCCTCAAATGGCCCGGTTTTCAAGACACACTAAATACCCATAACTTTCATGAACTTCAAGCTTCTCATTTTCTGCATAAATATGCGTTTTGGAGGATAACTTTATAAATTTAAGCTCAGAAGTTCACAAAGTTGCCTCATAAATTGATCCATAAAAACTCCAGCACTGCAGTTTCATCACTAAGTATTTTCCTAGAATTTGGCCACCAACACTTTAATGTTATTCCTCTCTAATGCAAGAGCGTAACCCACAGCTGAAGAGAATGACTAATGGCATGCAGCTGACAAAATATTGGATGAATTTTTCAGTTTCTCAATTATGTAATATTTCACTACTATAAAGTGAATTTGCAGCAAGTTTACACTGTACATTCACAAATACCTGATACCACTTGCCACACAAATAAACCTTTAACTCAAAAGAGATTTTAAGAGAATTAAAAAAAAAAAATATAGTAAAAGATGATTGCAAACATTTTCTTTGCATTATTCATCCAGCCGCAGCTAGTAAAGAGTTGTCACTCTATATGTAATCTGACAGCTCAATTCAATCATAGTTAAAACACAGGACCCAAGAGGTGTAAAAGAGATCACTGCTACTGTCATGTTTACACATTTCTGAGAAACAGTTTTATAATTAATTTCATGGATGCTTCTGTCCGTGTCCTACTACTGGCAGATAAAATGCAGTCTTTGGAGAACATCCTTTTATCCATCTTGCAATGAATATCTTCTCATCATTACAAGTGGAAGGCACAGCATGCCTTCAGGGAGCTCAGGCTGTGAATTAATCTTGTCTTTTGGAAACATTTTCATAACTGATTCCTCTCTAGAAGACTAAAACTAACCCATCCTTTTGACTTTTCCTTTTTCGCAGCCTCTCAGTATATGGATTCAGAGAAAGAGCTCTCAGGAAAGCAGCCAGAGGTAAACACCACCGTGTTTCATAAACCTATGCTAAATTAAGGAAATACAATCACACTGTCACACAACAAACACAAAAGTAGCAGGAACACATCTGCTAGTATAGGGACATTATAACTTTTCTATTTCCTTAATAAGTTATACAAGCTAATGACCTAAAGTTACAGAAATCTGACAGATTTCACTGCAGATTTGCACCTAGACAGAGAGATCAGCTGTAACCCAGAAATAAGGCTCCCTTCCCTACAAGGAGTACATCACTGTTTTTCTAGAAGCCTCCCACAAGATATAAGAAGCTAGCATTATTCTAGCTAGCATTCTTCTTCTTTTTCTCCTCTTAAAAAAAAAAATATATATATATATACACGTATATCTCCATTCTGAGTCATTCAGAACACGAGACTTGAGGTAGTTTCTACTTAGTATCTTTTCTCTGGAAAACACTAATGCAGCAATTTGCTACTTTTAAAATACTATCAGTACCAATAAAGGATGTCTCAAATCAGTAAAATTAAAACCAAACATCTGATAATTCCTAGGGCAAGATTTACATAGCTAATCCACAAATTACCCCCCAAATTATGTCAAGAAACCAAACAGTAGTAAATGCCAGAACTAAAGTTGCCTTTGTATAATGCAGTTCTTTAAATTGCAAAATCACAAGCTTATTATTTTTCCACTGGGTCCCTTCCTCCTTCAGTTCACAGATTGGAAACTCCTTAATGAGTAACTATTTGGTATTTTTAGTTTTATTCTCTTTGTTCAAGGCATGAGCCTATGTTTTATTTACTACACATTAATTAAAAGTGTTATTAAAACAGAATTGGTAATTTTTCTAAGATATTACTGCCATGGCTAGCAAACACCACTAATACATTTATTTTCAAAACACTCAAGATGTGATAGGTCAGTATTATTTGTATTTTGCTGATGCTGAACAAAAGCAGAGCAAAATTAAACCCTGTAGAATGAGACAACTAAGGCTCGTTGTCTCAAAGACAAAGCCTTCATTACTACAAAATGCCCAGTTAATCCCCAAAGGAGATATATCCATTTCACAAATAAGTAGCAGGTTCTGTGGGGAAAATGTTATGAAGGCACAATTAAATAATTAAAGACTTCCATCTGATACATTCACATAAGGACCAGACAAACAACCTTAATTTCCTAATGTTTGAGGGCTTGGCTTTGCAACTCGAGATACTTAATTTTGACACAATATTTCTTTTCGATTTTCTAGTTTAAAACAGAAGCCAAATGGAAAATAGCATTTCTGCCATGGGTTTTACACTGGCTCTGGACACTTAGTGCTCTGCTGGGTGACCTCATGGGGACAAAAGCAGGAGCAGACTATAACGAGCTGCGTTTCAGCTCTAGAAGTGACGAGTTTCCTTCTCTCTCCCACTTCTCTGGCTTCTTATCCAGCCTTATTTTCTCCAGACACTAATCCCAGTCTGCCACCTCACTGTCCCTTTCACCCAGCCCTGCCAAGTTCTCTCTGGCTGCTTGTCAAATCCTTGCTTGGGTTGACGGTCAATAGACTGAATCCCTCCCCAAATTCCTTCCTAATCCCTGCCATCTAAAGGCATTTTATAACTTCCTTGAGTTCCTTACTTGCTCTCAGTAAGCTGTCCTGGAGGAAACCGGGGTCAAATCATAGCTTTTCCCAGCTGTTATCTTCATTGCTTGGTCAGCCACTTTCTTCCTCTTGTCTGCCATGCCCCTTTTCAACAAAACCTGGATACAAATCTATGCCATCTGCAAGGGGCCTGGGACTCTGAGTAGCTGAAACTCTACCAAAAGCTACCTGCACCACAAAATCTTCCAACAGATGACAGGGAACACTGGAGAGGCTGGGACCCTCGGCTGTTTGCTCTGATTTGGAGTAATCATTGTGGCCGAGTACGCTTTACTCTTAGTTGGAAGTTTTCTTGAGTATTCAGTGGAGATGATAATTTATAAATATGTGACATTATTATTATATATAACATTATTAAATGTAACATTATATCTTCTGAATATGTTTTATCAGAATATTTAAAGTATTTTCTGAGTCTGGTCTAGGGAGTTAACACGACACACAAATCCAAACCCAAAGTTCAACATTGGGTTTATGTCCTGCTTTCAGCTGGGACAGAATTACTTTTTTTCCTAGTAGCTGCTGTGCTTTTTATTTAGAATGAGAACAATGTTGGTAATACGTATGGTTTTAGTTGTTGCTAAGTAATGCTTATATTAAGTCAAGGACTTTTTCAGCTTCCCACAGGAGCAGAGAGGAAGCATAAACAGGACAAGCTGACCAAAGGAATATTCCATAACACAGATGTCATGCTCAGTATATAAACGGGGGTCGCCTGGGGAGTGGGAATCTAGGATCACTGCTTGGGACAGGCTGGATAATCAATCATCAGGTGGTGAAACCCATTTGTGTTGCATCACTTTACTTTGTATATTCTTTTATTATTATTTCCTCGTATTCCCTTATACTAAATAAAGCAAATCTTGTTAAAAAGAAATGCCTTAAAAATCCAATGCTCTGAAACGTAATGGCCTGAAAGCATCAATTTTAAGGTCCTTTAAACTGGCTGTATTTCACTTTAGTAACTAATGCTTACATATAATAAACATCCAATAAACATATTAAATAGTTTTTATGTAACCAGACAAGCCAAAGGAAAGAACGTATGGGGTTATAAATTTCATATCATATGTGTTTACAGTGAAGAACAACGGATACATCTTACATTTGATTTAAATGCCTCAGATGGTCAGCCAAAAAGCTGTCAGGAAGTAAAGAACAGTTCCAATCAATTCTGTAATGTCATTAGCTAGGAAATTAATATTGGGAAATGATGACTAATGCCCATATAACCAAGTTCCTGTAAGCATAAAGCAGTATGTGCTGAAAGAAACTGTCATTAGCAACTGTATTTTTATACTAATTGAGTGCTGAGCATCGGCCAGATTTTCGTCTGGGTTCTCTTGCAGGATTAAATCAATAATTCAATGTAATTCGAATTTGAACCTGGCTCTTCAGTCTTTTTAAAGAACTGAGCCATAAAGTGACACAAAGTAAGTATTTTCTTTTTAAATAATCATCAAAATCCAACTAGTCTGATGCTTTCTTCATTGAATCCGTATCGCCACACAATAGAAAGGGCAGAAGAAATAGACTCTATATCCGGGTATACCTATAAAGCTCCCTTGATTCTCTTATTTTTTGCCATTATGAAAATGAATGAAGACCAGCAGCTACTCAGTTAGCCTATATTTAGATTCAGACCAAAAGTATACAGAAAGACCCAATTTTTAAACCAGCCAAAACATTTTAAGTGAAAACGGGCACACCAGCCAATCTGCAGTTTCTCTCCTGAGGTTTATTCTACAGATTTAATTAGATATCTATTGTAAGAAGATAAAAGGATACAAGCTAAAAATTAAGAAACACAATATAGTTCTTGATCAGGAAGCTATAGAAGATAATTAGAACTACATGAAGAAATTTTATAAACTTTTCTGCAAAGTTAAATTAAGTAAAAGGGCTGGAGAGGGCCCTGGAGCACCTCTCCTACGAAGACAGGCTGAGAGAATTGGGGTTGTTCAGCCTGAAGAAGAGAAGGCTCCGGGGAGACCTTATAACGGCCTTCCAGTCCCTAAAGGGGGCTACAGGAAAGATGGGGAGGGACTTTTCATCAGGGAGTGGAGCAATAGGATGAGGGGGAATGGTTTAAATTGGAAGAGGGGAGATTGAGATGAGATATTAGGAAGAAATTCTGTCCTGTGAGGGTGGTGAGACACTGGAACAGGTTGCCCAGAGAAGCTGTGGCTGCCCCATCCCTGGAGGGGTTCAAGGCCAGGCTGGATGGGGCTTGGAGCAACCTGGTCTGGTGGGAGGTGTCCCTGCCCAGGACAGGGCGTTGGAACTGGATGATCTTTAAGGTTCCTTCCAACCCGAACCATTCTGTGATTCCATTTCAGAAATAAATATTTCCGAACCCAGAGAAAAACAGTAAAGCAATTAAATTCTACAGGACTGTCATATAGTTGAAGGCTGGTGACTTCAGGCAGTCACACCAGCTGAGAATAAGCACAGGTAGAGGAAATGTTCACTGTTCCACTTTGGACAGTACAATGTTTGAGCCACCCCTTACAAAGCAGCTAAACTACTCAGTTTGAAATGTTTACATAAGAGTATCTTAACAAAACAGACTGGTTTACTCTCTATATCTTTTACTTAACTTTTGCTACTTCAAAGAGTTGCAGGAATTTGCATATACATGAAGAGCTTTGCTGTTGCCATGGCTCCCTCTTCTAAGGCTAGTCATCTCTCACAGCTGGGAGACAGGGGATGGCAGTGGGTCCATCCCTTCCCCCTGTGGAGCTAACTGTAACCCAACAATTAGTGAGCTTGAACAAGGTCCGGAAGAAATTTGCCCTTCAAAAGCGAGACCTGTTTCATCCAGAGTAACACACGCAGTGGAACAAGGCCCATTACATTATAAAGGCTTTAAATCAATGTATTATTTACACGTTCCTACAAAATGAGCAAGTAATTTCAGCCCATGTCTGAAGCACATTATTGACACCACAGCCACTGATGGTACCTGTGCTCAGCACGAATGCAAAAACCTTAAAAAAACCATAATTTATGAACTGGCATTTTATAGGCACTTTCAGCAGTAGTTAATTTTGCAGGTTTTTATGTCAAAAATTATTTTTCCACATTTACATATGAGTAACACTAATGTATCTGTCATGGAGTGGAGAAGGGGCCAGCTTTCCTATTATAGGCTGAGTCTTTAAATAATAAAGAAGAATTTCTGAATCTCCATGGATTGCCATAGCTACCGAGAAAAAGAGCAAACTCATCTGCTGTAAAATCACTCTTCTAAACTGCATTGAAGAACTTAATAGATAATATGTACATACCTCTGTGTGTGCATGCATGCAAGTATGCCTTATATGTATCCCATGTATACATATAAATAGCTGAATTACAATTTAATTTAAAAAATCCATTCTATCATTAGCAAAAGTTAGTCTGTAGCATGGGACATTTGCCACAAATCTCTAATTATTAAAATAATTTATGTGTGGAGTAATTTTCATCATCTGCTGTCCAATCTTGGAGTTTCCACAACTGAAAGGAGGTTTTTTTCGCCTAAAGGAGCTCCTTTGTAAAATTCCCTGGAAGGTTGGCTAAGACGACTTATTCTGAAAAGGGTCTTTCCACAGTAGAAGGCTGAAGTTCCATTTATGTAATAAAATACATCAAAGTTCATTATAGCCTCTGCAATGACAACCTGGGATACTGACTGTCATATTTTTTTTCAGCCTGGATGAAAATTCTGATTACTGCAATCCGCTGCGGAAAGAGAATGGCAATCCTAGGCCTCCAGCAACAACGCAGGAGGATAATCTATTGTTTGCTATTGTCTCAAAATCTGTAATGGCTCTTATCTTTACACCAAATTGAAGAGAGAACCTCATTCCAATTATATGAAACAATCTCTCAAACACCGTTACTTGATTCTAATTGTAGAATAAAACATTCAAGTCAAGACATGTTATCCCAACTGATTATGCTTTAAACATATATAACGAGGCAACAATCTACAGAAAGAGAAGATACTCATCAGTGTGGGCTTTATCTTACATTAAAGCAGTACTTTTACAGTACAATATTTATTCTGAAAATTATAACCCCAGCTTTTTTCATTTTATAAAGCAGAAGCCAAGGGGAAAATACATTTCTGTTTTAATACATTTACGTCCCTTTGATCCAACCTCTCCTATCCAGGCACTGATTTAAGACTTGGCTAATTAATTCAGATGAATGAAAAAATAATAATAAAAAGCTCTTGAAAAGACTGAAGAGAATATTGTTAACTAAAGGTTACTTCGGTTCAAGTAAAATAGCAAACTTAGGTGATAATTCATGCTTTCCACACGTTGTTTCCCTTCACAGTCATTTTTACCTGTAAAACTGAACAAAATTAGCTGTGTGCCATTTAGATCAAACTTCTAGTAACATATGACTATTATACAAAAGATGTATCCTGTTAACAAGTGTTTGGTGAAGAAGGATACCAGGGGTATCCTGTGTCAGGGTAAGAGGCCAGAGTACTAGATGGAAGCTACCTGGGAAGAGGTGGTGGTGTGTGTTTAGAGGTGCATCTAAGAGTCACCTACAGGATTTTCAGTGGGTTGGTGCCATGGGAGGCAAAGTAAGGACATGCTTGAGCAGAGTTAGCTTGGAGGAAGAGACTACAAAGTTTGGTGGGTCTTTGCTTTGTATTTTGTTCGCTTCTACTGTGTCATGTAATCTTTCTCAGGAGAGACCTAAGCAAAAGCCAGTTGGTATTACTGGTGAAGATCAGAGAAGATTATTTGCTAAAAGAAGCAGGGATTTCAAGTCAGAGCCGAGGCAATCCACTACGTTACTCTCTGTTGCTTTTGCACTCTGTCAAAAGATATTGAACGCCTATCTCCGTGGGTGATTGGGTCTTTGCAAAACAAGCCATAATTGCAATTTGCTTGCTCCTTTCTTTGGAGCTGTGCCCACAGCACTTTAATCTTAAAGACTGACAATCACGTGGCCAAAGCCCGACTTCTCACTCCTTCTGGGACAGATTGTTGATACAGGCAATGTATAATGCCATATAATTACAGCAATATATAATGCCATATAATTCAGCAAGACAAAGATTAATACTGGGGGTAAAAAAGTCAATCACGTCCTCCAAGTCAAATTTGGCCTAAACCACAGCCCATGCAGTGCAGAGAGCAAATTCCGTAAGTTTGAAATATAACAATAGAAAATACCATACACATAAAACATACCACAAAGTTTAGTAGTTTCATTGCATGCTCCAAATCTTTTGTAATTGCAATAAATTATAGTAAATATAAATGTCTGTATTATGATTTAGTAAGAAATTTGGCAAATCAGAAGTTAGACGTGAGCAAATACCACTTCTCAAAACTGAGGGTAAGCCAAATTATCCAAAATCTAGTAAACAAAAAAAATTACAAAAAAAGAGAAAAATTCTGATTCATTTAGGAAACATTTTCATTTATGAGGCTAAGGCCATTTTTCATCTGAAAATGTATACAAACAAAATTTCAAATAGTTTCAGTATTGTTGCCAAGAAATTATTACACTATGAACGGAAATTTTCAAGAAAGGGACATAAAATGTAGTAGATTCAATATTTTAATTCCAGGCTAATTAATTTCTTTTTGATATATAAAAACGGTTAACAGTTCTCTTAGGTGTATGCGGAAAATAAAGTTTACACTCCTCTAAGGTTTTCAATTTAAACTCCAAAACTCAATTGTAACCCAAATTCTTGAGTATGAAATCTCAAGATTTAAATCTCTCTTTAATCAGTTATTATTACTTCTGACCAATTTAATTACAAAATACTTTGTGCAGCTGTTAAACACGCATCAGAGGTGTCCTCTTACTTAATCCTCTACAGGGAGTTAGAAGTCTCTTACCATAACTGTGCTGTAGTCAGTAAAATTATTTTAATTCATATGCTGCTCTATACTATAATGTTACTAATGAATAAAGAACATTCTCACAAGAGTAATTCATGAGTCTTTCGTTGACTAGAGTACTTTGTAAGCAGCTCTCAAAATTGACTTTTATTACTGTGCCATGCAAAATCTGTTTTCTCTCACAGAGGATAACTGAATAATGGGGGTATTTTTTTTGACCTTTTGAAGAAGCAAGACAGCCTGGACTGTCAAGTCAACTCCATAACAGACATCAAACCATGCTTTTTAATAACCACATTATTATTTTTCTTCCAGCTATATTTACTGCAATGTGTCTTACTTTACTCACACTTTATTTGGTTTTGGACTCAGAGGATCAGATTTGTTAGTGGGATTACATCAGGGAATTCAGTCAAGTCATTGTAGGCATGAGTCACCTACTGAAAAACAATAGCTGCTTTCTATTTACTTTTCTCAAACTCTCTTCTGAAACCTTTGAAAACCTACAGTGTGTAGGTGAAGGATCTTGATCCTAGAGCAACTAGAAGGCCTATCCTTCCTAACCAATACTGAAGGACATTTCTCTCTATTCCAGACAGCTTAAGCACTGAGAAAACTGAGAACAACATAAACTGCTACCCTTCCAGACTACATTTTAGCATCTTCACTCTACTCAGTGTGGACTGTAGGAAAAAGCATCTTACCGTCGCTGTTGACGCAGACGACGACAGGAACCTGCGTACCAGGGCCACATGGCTTCTCGTTGTCAGGAATGCACTCCTCCAGCCCCACGATTCTCCAATCGTAGCAGGAGGGCTCTTCACATGGGATGGCTTCCAGCAGGTGAGGGCAGTTTCCCGTTCCTCCTGTAGGCTCATTGGTGATGCGCCGTTTCCTTAGTTTAAAGCCTGAAATGTCCGTGAAAATACAAAGGGCAGAGTAATTAAATTGTAAAATGCAAAGTGATTTGTATCTCTCTACACCCAAGTGAACAGTTCTGTTTCTCTTCTGTGTAAGAGATGCCACAGACACTCAGCGCAACTCTGCATTTCAGATAACTGGCTAGAAGGAAGAGAAGTAAAACTTACCAAGAGTTTTACTCAAAAGTTTTGAGCTTAATCAGTAAGCTTTGCCTGAAACCCCTGTTTATGCTAGTCATATGTACTCCAGGAGAGAGAGAGAAGTTAC
This sequence comes from Arenaria interpres, assembly GCA_013399435.1. NCBI lineage: Eukaryota > Metazoa > Chordata > Aves > Charadriiformes > Scolopacidae > Arenaria > Arenaria interpres. The sequence continues at coordinate 11,267 of VXAK01020872.1, forward strand.
TTCCTGTGCATCACTCTTGCTAGATCCATCTCACCTAACCCATCTTGACTAGATTGCTGGGTTGTTCTTCCCAGATTCTTTGTTTGAAGACGCACCTCTTAATTCAATTATAATAAATACTACTTTAAAAATGTATTTCCATGTACCTTTCTTTTTTTTGTTTTTAAAAATTGAAGAGGTCAGCCAAATTACATCCAAATGGTTTACTGAATATGCCACAAAAGGCTAATACAATTTCAGAAAAAGAACTCTAGTGTCTACTGCTCAAAGGAGGCAAATGACCCACAGTAAAAGGCCATTCCTGAAACGTGTAGAGAGACTTGCTGCTAAAACTGGGAGTGCCCATACAACTTTTACATCATTCTCTCAGAAAAACTGTCAGTGAAATTACAAAATAAAAGTTAAGGAATTAGGGATAAGAGGGAAACATTGGCAGTTGAGAAAAGTTCCCTGCTCATATATGCAGAAATAAAGACTTGCATAAATTACACCCTATTATGTTTCTATCAGGCAGGTATCCAAATCAGCCTCACAAACCTAAACATTACCCCTGAAAATGGAGCAAATCTTTCAGTGGTGAAGCAGCAACAGAAATAACAGACTACTTGACAGCTCTACTCAGAGGAGATACCCAATAGGCTTACACACCGAACTGCTTTTTCCTTCTGGAATTGATCAAGTTTGGGTCACATTACCGTAAGACAGCATTGTAAAACTTGCATTATTGCTGCCCAGAGTGAAGTGCAGCTTGCAGTATACCAGGAAGAAACAGCTAAGCTAATGTCATGATTACAGTTGCTCCTTCAAGTGGACATATGTGGCTGCCCTTTCTCATTAATATTTTCAATCGTGGCACCAAGTCTGTACTCTCAACTTGTGTCAGGTAATCACATCGCAGCAATGACAAGGCCAGTTTTTCTCATTTCCAGCCAGAAACCTGCAGACTTCTTACATGAGGTCCTTGTCAATGTACTCTTGCATTCCTATTTTGATGTCAGGTTACTACAATCTGTTCTGCAAAGGAATAAACTGTAAAACCTGTGAAAATTGAAACCAGCACATATGTCATCAGTAAAACAGTGTCCCTTATCAACAGCGAAGGGTCCCAACTCTTTGCCAGAGAATGCTTCATGGTCTATTGATGAATTCTTGAGCTATTACTGAACTGTAAATCTTTGGTTAACTTGGACACTATGCACCTCAAAGGTAACTTCTGTTCTCCTTTCCAGACAGTGCCAGAATTGTCATTAGAACACATGTACAAACTGTATCCCTCTCAGTTTGAGAGGAAGATTTGAAACTGGAATTGACCTGTAATAACCCAAATTGACCTTGAGAGGCTAGCAAACAGCCAACATTTTCACCAGCTTTGGTGGAGCAGTAACGCTAAATATAGTCCTAATTCACTGACCTTCTTTGATGCTCAGAAGCACTGGATGTGCCCTTCTTGGTACAAAATTTAGTATGCTTGCACAGCCAGACATGCCTAGTGACTTAGGAGTATGGAATAATCACCATTAAAAGGCTTTGCTGAATTTTTACATACCTTTCTTGGCCTGAGGATCATCACAGCTTTCATAGGTGCATGGTCCCCAGGCAGACCACGCCGAGGTCTCACACTCTGTAGGACAGGGGATATGGCACAGCTGGGAGGTGCTGGGAAGAGGTCCCGTACACAGACTACGGTCCACTGGCCTCGAGGCTGTCAAAACAAAGTCAACACATTTCTCACATGTCAGTGGTCACGATCCTCAGCTCTAAGTGGACAGAACCATTCTTCATTCAGAAAGGCTGCTATCATCTCATCATTTTAATCTGATGAAGTGATGGAAAAGTGCCTGTCTTGAAAAAAATGAAAGAGATGTCAGTTTACCCTCTGCATGAACAGAGCCAAATCCAATCATGTGGAGTCAGTAGATATTGCAGCTCCTTCTTGGACTTAGTCCTTTCATTTAACAGATAGATTATGTTACCACAACAGTTCTTCACATTGCGCTCTCTCTAAATCGATGTCCTGCTCTCTTATTGAGTATGTCTTCACTTAAAAAAATAAGAAAAAGCTGGATAATTCTCTTTGCTCCTATATGATACTATAACTTCAAAAGCTGATTAATTAACATTTAGAAGATTATTTTTAAGCTATAACCTGAAACACAGTTAAAATTATGACAAAACTTCGTTTTTTCTTTTATGCTAGTGACCTTCAAGGGCACACAGCAATAAGACGTGTGCAGTAGCAGTGTTAGTTCAAGAAAGGCTAAGTCTTAGATACTAATATGGTTTGCAAATAACATAAATATATGTAAAATTGACTGGATGGTTGCGCTCCCAGAGTCGCGGTCAACGGCTTGATGCCCAAATGGAGACGAGTGACATTCCTCAGGGGTCAGTATTGAGACTGGTGCTGTTTAATGTCTTTGTCAGTGACATGGACAGTCGGATTGAGTGCACCCTCAGCCAGTTTACCGATGACACCAAGCTTTGTGGTGCGGCGACCACCCTGGAAGGAAGGGATGCCATCCAGAGGTGGGCCCATGCAAATCTCACAAAGTTCAATAAGCTCAAGAGCAAGGTCCTGCATGCGGGTTGGGGCAATCCCAAGCACAAACACAGGCTGGGCAGAGAACGGATTGAGCGCAGCCCTGAGGAGAAGGACTTGGGGGTGTTGGTGGATGAGAAGCTCAACATGAGCTGGAATGTGTGCTCACAGCCCAGAAAGCCAACAGTGTCTTGGGCTGCATCACAAGAAGTGTGAACAGAAGGTTGAGGGAGGTGATTCTCCCCCTCTGCTCCACTCTGGTGAGACCCCAGTTGGAGTACCGTGTCCAGCTCTGGAGCCTTCAACATAAGAAGGACACAGACCCATTGGATTGTGTCCAGAGGAGGGCCATGCTGGAGCACCTTTCCTATAAAGACAAGCTTGGATATCAGAAAGATTGGATATCAGAAAGAAATTCTTTCCTGTAAGGGTGGTGAGGCAGAGAAGTTGTTGATGCCCATCCCTGGAGGGGTTCAAGACCAGGCTGGATGTGGCTTTGAGAAACCTGGTCTAGTGGGAGGTGTCTCTGCCCATGGCAGGGGGGTTGGAACTCGATGATCGTTAAGGTCCCTTCCAACTCTATGAGTCAACTTCCAATTCTATGATTCTATATACATAATATATTTTAAATAATTAAAACTGCACAAGACAACTGATTTTTTCATTAGCATATTACTAATCTATAAAGACACATGTGAAGGCAGATTCTTCTATCTTTAAGGATCAATAAGCCCTGGAACGGGGCAAAATCACCTTGCTCTTTCCGTACTTTACCCTTTTGAATTCCCAGGTTACACAAACAATAGTACAATTCTACAAGGTGCAAGAGCAGGGCACAGAACTCTGAAACAAAATGTACCATTTCATTACAAGCAACATTTTAATTCTCTTTCATAATATAGGACTCATCCTATACTACCTATTACCCATTACCCTCATCCTACTCCCTCAGCATTTTTTCATAGAAGAGTTATCTCATTAATTTTCTGCCACCACTACAAATGATCTCTTTTCATGGAAAGGGCTCTCTGATGAAACATATTCTCAAATAAGTTCAGAATATGACAAAACATTCTTCTGAAAGATGAGGTCAGTAACCACAGATATAATGTTAAAGTAAACATCAGTTTGTTAGAGTATGGCCTCATTTGTATATAAATGTGTGTCCTTCCATTCAGATTTTCTAAGTAGGTGATGTTTCCAGTTACAGCAGAAGCATTCAACTCTCACTTTTTAAGGGGGAAAGGAATGAAAAATCAACACCCTGTTCTGGTTTCCCGTGTTGCCTCCTTTCGCACAGTTTTACGCCGTGTTGCTCCACATAATGAAGGCGTGAGGATGGCAGACAGTCATTCAACATTACTGCCTCCAGCTCACCAATCTCTTAACAGAAAATAATACACGAACAAATAGTCCAGCATTTGCATAATGCTATGTTGGAATTCAATTTTATGACAGAACATTGAATTTCACAATAAGTTTGACAGGCACACTTAACGTGCATGATAATCAACATTATATGCACATCTTGTGTAGAACATGGATATAAATAAACATAATTTGCCTGTAATTGAATTTGTATTGAATAGTTTCCAAAAAAAAAGAAAAAAAAAAAAAAAAGAAAAACAGTAAGTAATTGCTAAGTGCACTTTTTTAACCTTGACTTAATCGGGGAATTGCCCAAGTGAGACAGTTGAAATTAAGGGTCAATTACACCCCTGAGACGCAGCCTTGCTTCGGGGAACAGAGACAGTGTTCTGGGGAATGCTGTGCTTCATCTCCAGCCTACATCGGGACAAAGCACTTACCATCACACTAGTTCATGGGCTGTTACTTATAACAAAAACCTTTCATCAGGAAGCTTTAAATAGCAGGTTTTCATATCATCGATGTACCATATCTCCACCAGATATTTTTTAAGAGTCTGCCAATAGAAGGTACTACTGTGCTACTGGCACAATCCATTTGGCTTCAAGCTAAATTTGTGATGGTCCTGAAATTTTAAAATGTGAGGAATTGTGACTGTGTTTGGCTTTAAAGAGGCTGACCTAAGTAATAGGAATACCATTTCAATATTTTGGGAGGTATCTGTCCAGTAAGAATTCTAGCTCTTGTCAGCAAACATTATTAAATACATTTATCATGAAAACACCTACTGAAAATATCTGCCCTTTCCATCACTCATTGGAGTGCAGGGGAAGAAAGAAGTGCTTTGGGTACAGGTAAGTGGTATCAATAAATCTCTCCATATGCCAGAGAGTTTTTAAAATGTTGTTCTTAGAACATAAGTGATGTACAAATGTCTGCTACCAGATCTGTTATATATTCCTTTTAAAACAAAATAATTCAACAGTAGGACAGACAATTTATATTCCAGATTATTAAAAACTGTTTTCATCATTGAACACTCAAAGTGTATTTTACTCAGGATTATTCAGAATACTTTCTTTGAGATGACAGTAAAATAAGAAAACTTAGCCTTGCCTGGGTATCTTAGGAGCATCTTGCTCCCATTAATTTAAATGGATTTCTTTCAGCATCAAAAAGGTATAAATGAGATCAGCTTTTGCTGCTTATTGTTTAGCAAAGATGCTTTGAGAGAAGATGATGCTGGATGCAAAAATTCAGAGTTTAAAACCTTGTCTTATCTCTAGCCTTCCATACTATTTTGTGGCAGCAAGAAAGATTGTTCTTTATTCCTTGGCAGTGAAACTGAATGCTGATTAGACTGTGTGTAATACTACAAGCTCTGTGTGGAATTTGACCAAATTTGGGGCCAAAAATGGAAATAAAAATGAATGCATTTTGATAATCTCTTTTTCTCCTTCAGTGTAGCTATAAAATTACACTCAGTTTTGAATGAATTTTAGGTTTGAGGTAGTGACCTAAAAATTAAAATTATATTCAATCACCCTCTGCTCAAATCATCTACTATATTAGAAAATTTTAGCTGAATATGTTTTATAGCCTTATAAAGCAACTGCCAGAATGACTGCATTTTAAAAAAAGCTGGAAAGATAAACCACATTTCTGTTCTTAAGATTTTGCTACATTTATCAGGCTCTCAACCTCCCCATTCTTCTCCAGGAATCCTCTACGGACTAATGCCCAGTAATGACCAGGCTGGCAAAGAAAGTAAATTCATATGTGGCTGCGTCAGCATAAGCAGAGACAACTTCATATTCCTCCTTCTGGTCATTTGTTGTAGTGGTTTCACAGTAAACAACAGAAGGAAATTTCTCCAACTAACATGCTCTTACTTGAAAAAAGCAAGAAAAACCCAAGCCCCAGACACATTATGGCCCATAATGAAAGAATGCATATTCTTCCCCCATTTTCTACGATGCTGAATGCTGTCATCGAAAGACAGCAGATAATTCAGGACCCAATCCTCTGAGCAACTGCATGACTCCATGGATGTAAGCAGTTGCTCTGTGTTCCAACAGGGCAATGAGTGTGTGTTTGCAGATGTAGAATAAACTTATGCCCATAAAGGAACTTTCCTCCCATCATCATTCTGCAGGGAGGGTTTTAAAGGTACTTGGAAAAAGATGACCCGATCTACCTCATAGGCTCACCATGAGAGAAAATTCATGACTAAACCATTTAAATAGGTGAACAGAGAAGAAACAATTTAAAACAGTGGTAAGAAAATGGCAGAATGACAGTGGCCTCCAGGAATCTTAATTGTCAACTGCCTCAATACTATACCCAATACTCCCTCTTCTTCCTCAAGTCTAAATTTATGAATTCTGATAGGAGATAATACAGACCTGAATGCCACGAGGGACTCTGGTTTAGCAACGTATTAAAAGTTCAAATTCTCACTGGGGCACTACCTCGGTGGTTTAAATCTACAGGGGGGACTGGGAATAGCAGCTGTGATGTATCGTTGTGATGAGCACAACGAAGCAATTCCCAGCCCTCAGAATTGAGAGGAAAATCAGTCACTGATTTTGGAGCAGGGCACTGTCCTTGCATCCTACCTGGCTCCTGGACTTTATTAGTTTGAGTTTAGGCCCGTCACTCTCAAACTGATCTGAAATTTCCTGAGAACACACAAATCCATTAAACTATTTCCGAGCTATATACACATTAGCGAAACACACACACCCAACGAAGTTCCCCCAAAAGGGACGTTGCCTCCTTTGCCCACTTTGGATTGAAAGGCCGTGTCAGAGGCCTTAATTTACCTACCTGTTATTTCAAAAGTGATCGATAGCAGAGGTGCAGCACTAGCCTTCGACTTGCTCTGTGACTGACTTTCTGAAATAACAGGGAAACGCCACTGTGAGTACACGAGAACTCAGCCTTCCCCAGACAGCATTCACTCCAACCAACAGCAAACTACGCTGAGATGAAGGCGTTTCCCCGCAGCTAAAACTGGTAGGGTGTCTCCCCCGGCTTTTTCCAATCCTCCAATTGCTCATAGTTTTCTAATGGTGTTGTTTTTAAGAGGCACTGATTTGCTTGTTCCTGGGAGGGCCCAGGAGGGCCGAATCCAAGGTAGGAAGGTGGAGAGAGGGAGGACAGTTTTAAATTGGAAGAGGGAAGATTTAAGATTAGATACCAGAAAAAAATTCTTTGCTGTGAGGGTGGTGAGACACTTGCCCAGGTTGCCCAGAGAAGCTGCGGCTGCCCCATCCCTGGAGGGGTTCAAGGCCAGGCTGGATGGGGCTTGGAGCAACCTGGTCTGGTGGGAGGGGTTGGAACTGGATGATCTTTCAGCTCCCTTCCAACTCCAACCATTCTATGATTCTATGAGCCAGAGAACCAGCTCTTCTGAAAAATCTGTCCCCATACGCAGAAACACCCTGGAGCTCCTTTTTGAAACTAAGACCCACTTCACCCCTTGTTTGAGCTCTCGAAAAATTGTTCTCATGTTTATGCATCCAAAGACTAGTTACATTTTAATCAGCTTTCTGGGGCCGGCAGAGATTACCTCCTGATGGGCTCGGCGTACTCCTGTCACAGTCTGATAAGGGCAGATTTCACACCCGCCTAAGCCAGCGAGACTTCACAGCCTACCGAAATCCTAATCATCATTCTGAACAGTGAGCTGCCACTGATTTTATTGTTACCTCTCCTTAGCCGGGAGCTTTTACTCCTTTACTCCGAGGCAGGGGCATCTAAACTTTGTTCGGCACAGGCGATTTACTAAAAGCCCTTGGGCGGAAGCTGATTTGCATTAAACAAAGAGGCTTGAAAGCTGCTGCTTTAATAAATACAGATGTGGGGCCCACAGAGCACACGAGTCACACCCTACTGATCCAAGCAGTCATGCTGAAGGGGATGTCAGCATTAATATTCCCCACAAACTGCACCTCTGCAGCAAGTTTGAGAGTACCTTTAACCCACAGCAGAAACCTCATTAGCCGCCAGTTTGGTCTAAATGTTGTATTACACATTATTTGTATAATATGTTGCTCTTCCTGAAGTATGTGGCTGTATTTCTTTATCTTTTAATAATAATAATGTGTGTTCATATAAAACAGCTACAGAAGACGATAAAATGTAATTAACAAGCTAAATGCATTTAGCTTAATTCACTAATTATGAAATCTACAGTGCTGCATTAGTATGCAGAAGCAGACATAACATCAAATACTCAACTGCTGTTCTTAAGAATGTATATTAGCAAACAAATTTTGTCTCCTAAGCTATTCTCTCTTTTCCTAAGAAACTGTACACGCTGTAACAGTGACAAGGAATAATCTCTTCTCTCATTCAGTTAGGGAAACAATACCGTGAAATTATATTGGCTTGAACTCCTGAAAGCCACTTAAGAACTTGACCAAATCAAGAAGAGAAGGGGAAAAAAAATAATAAATTCCATGAGAATGAAATCTAGTCTTATTTTTACATATTTCTATATTGCGCTTACATGCCAGAACTGACAGATGCCATCTGCATAGCAAACCCCACAGGTTCATCACCCAGCTGAAGGACACACAGGAAAATTTACATTAGAGGAAGGAACCAAATCTAGGATTTCTGACACACCTTCTCATGCTCTTTCCTATTGAGAGACACCCTTCACATAAGACAATATTATTCAGTAGATATTAAGAAACAGTAATTTGTAGCAAGGAAACAATATTTGCAGCACAGAGCATGAAATCTCTGCTACTGCAATTAAGTATTTTCATCTGAACTAGAAAATAACAGTAACCTGCAAGGTTAGAAGGCACTCATGACAATGGCTATCAGTGAGTTCTGGAATGCTGAAGTTCTCTGATTTCACACTAATTCAATTGCAAGTGAATCAAATTTACCTTCTTTTTCCTTGAGGGTATTTAAATAGGAGAGGAGGTTTTCGTTAGCTTGCACACAGTACATTTCTCGGGTTTGGATGCCACCGCCGCACAGCGCGGTCTGATTTCCTCGCCTCTTGTCCTGTTGGCTAAGGAGAGGATCAACACGGCATTCTGTCCACTCTGTGGTCCGCCAGCCGTACCTGGATCAAATTTGGTTAATTGGGTCTTTAGAAATCAGGAAGCCACTTCACACAGCATTAAATCATACAAGTGAAACACCTTAATACCTTTACTCATTTTCTAAAAGGCTTAAGCCCCACAATTTCTTGTACAAAGAGATGCGTTAAGTTTGATATTTAATGTGGGTGGAAACTTGTCCTCTATTATTTCACTTCTGAAATCGTTAATTTTAGGAAAATCTTTTCAATTCCTGAATCACACTGCACATATAAATAATATATTGGAGGGAAGAAACACTTGGTATACAGAGATATATAGTCTATGTTCAGATAAGCTAACTTTCAAGATTGTGACTCCTGGCATTTGTTTATAGCTAGACAATTTATATGAACTAAAGCAAAAATATCAAAGAAATGTGCACACTGGAAAACATAAGAGCCAGAAAATGAGAGGGGAAAAAAACACAACTCAACTCCAAAAAAACAAACCCAAAAGCATCTTGTTCATCTTTAGTAAGAGAGACAGCAGTTTCTCCTGAATATCAAGGTAAAGCTATAATTGTAGTTTTTTATTATTACTTCAGAAGAACCTTTCAGTAAGTCCCTTTTTCACTGTCAAGAGGAAGATGGCTCTGCAGTACTGAAGCGTCCCTGCCGGGTACTGATGAATGATGAGAAGCTTTGAGCTTTCTAATCAGTGAATGCACAGGAAGGAGTATCTGTGTCTCCCAGTTAAAACCCCAATCAGGATTACAAGCCGTGAGAAATGCCACGGAATTCTCCACCCAACAAGTACTGTAAGGCTAAATCAAGCAAACCGCTTCCCAATGTGGCTGGAGATGGGGAAAGGTGACGTTTCAACTCTTAAATGAAAAATATGTACCGCGGTCAAAGATGCTTAACATCAAATGACATTTCCCCAAACCTTCTTCTCAGTCTGATAAAGAAAAAGCACAGTTGGGACTTTAATATTAATCTCGATTATTTGATAAGGATTACAGGAATCTCTTGAATCATAAAGCGCTTGCTGTCATTTCTCCTAAACTTTAAGCAGGGTTAATTTATTTGCTGTCCCCATTAGCCTCTCCCACTTTCCATTTGGGGCCCAGTCCTGCCTTTGTTGTGCTGAATATGAGCCTCACTAAAAAAGTCTGGTTGCTGAACAGATGTTTATCACCTCTTTCCTATGTTCAGCACTTTGTCTCCAAACAGACAAGTACTTCAGAACACAATGATTCTGGGAGAAATGTTAGGTAGGGAAAAGATCCCTGACAAATTAATATGATTAATTTATTATGGTGTTGATTGAGCCCGCACACATACACACAAACGTTCTCTTTTAAAAGTTAATACTAATGAAAAAATATGTATTTGTTATTTTTTTCCTGTATTTGGAGGAGGAAGTGATTTCACTATAATAGCAGCTATTTGCAGACTTCAGGCTTTTAAGAAGAGCACTGAATAAGCAAAAAAATGAAAAAAACAAAACAAAACAAAACCAAAACCTATTATTTCTGTAATAACGATTTGGATGATATTCCATCACCAGCCCCGTATGCTTAAATTGAAATTCTTCATTTTGGTATGAAATGAACTGACTCACGTAATGCACGGTGCCACGCCATCTCCTTGAGAAATGCACTGCTCTGTTTCTTCTAATTGCGGGCACTCGCTTTCACCGCCGACAGGGAGCTGCTTAATGGTCCGTGATCTTGTACGATTCCCTTTCGGGGTGGTCATGTCAAAGCAGGTTTTGGAGCAGGGGGTCCATTCAGACCACTCTGACACCTGGCACTCCTTCGTGATCACACAGGACTGGAACGTAATGGGCAACTTGTCTTGTTTGCAGAAGCTGTGATAAGAGAGAATTACAACTTTAAGCACACGTATTCACAGACACAAACAGAAAAGTGATGTCCATTTGCAACATGGAAAGTCAGTAAATATTTGTAAAGCTGTTAAGTTCCAGTTTGCATGCATTCGATCCCCAAAAAAGTCAGGCAAAAGGGCTTTTGGGTTAAAGTGACTCAAACCAGATACAGACGATTTGCTACAGTTAGAAGGACCAGTATTGCCGTATATGTGATCAAAATTAAAATATACATCTTCATACATATATAGAAGTACAAAAGAAAAGAGGAAATAAATTAATTTTTCACTGCTTATCTTTTATTTTCAGGTATACTCAATTATTTTTCTTGGAACAAAAAGGAAGTGAAGGATCAACAGAAATGGCTATACAACGTTTTAGAAGAGAACCAAGTGCTCAATGTCATCTTCGCCTCATTTCCAGACTACAAATTGTTTAAAAACACAATGTCAAATATATTGAATACTTGGTGGCAAATAATGAGCTTTGTTAACAGCTGGTATATTGCCACGGTGATGCCTCACAGTCTAAAAGGAGAATGATCTCTCCCTAAAAATAGAGCCTTCCCTGTTACAGTGAATCCATAGCCTTAATTTCCTGTTCCTCATGAAGGCCATCATTTTATTTCCATTCTCCATCTGATTTGCTGACAACCCACATAATAAAGATTTTCTCTCTCTAAATGCCTCTGCATTTTTAAGTGTTATATTCTAACATTTCTATTTTAAAGCTTGATTCACAATAGAAAAATGAGCAATAGAGAAGCTAAACTACAATTAAAGTGAGCATAACTTTAACTCCTTAATTATAATTACAACATAAATATATTTATCATGTCTGCTTTGAAATAAAATTCTGGCTTCTGAAGTAGTTAAGCAGCCAGGAAAAAGATTTATTGGCACTGCAGATGGCACAATGAAACGTTTTGTTTGGTACCAGTCCTATAAACAAGACAACAAAGGCTCATTTTTTCCCTTTTAATAAAATACAAAATAATACAGAACAATGAATATTTACAACAATTTTGTTGGTATACAAAATTTTGCCCTACCCATATATCCAACATCATGTTGAACTGCTATAAACAAAATTTTGTAACACTAGAAGCAGGGATACTTTATGAGACTAAGAAGAGATTTAAAAACACAATAAATGAAAGTATTTCCTCTATACACAAGAGGGGGAGCAATTCCACATCTTGCTAACAGAAGATCCTGGTTGTGGAGATGGACAGTGTCAGCGGGTTCAGAAAGAGGTTGGATGAATGTGCAGCAATAGGTCTATATATGGACACTAAAATGCCTAGGCAGTGATAGACTGGCTCCCATCCCTAATACATTGACTTTGGATACTGGAGAAATACAGAATCACAGAATCACCATGGTTGGAAGGGACCTCTGAGACCATCGAGTACAACCACAAAAAAAAAACAAAACAAAAAAACCAAAACCAACAAAACAAAAAACACAACACCCCACCACATCACACCCACCCGCAAACCAATAATCTTGGGCACTAGAGCATGCCCTGAAGAGCCATGTCTACACGTTTCTTTAATACCTCCAGGGGCGGTGACTCCACTACCTCCCTGGGCAGGCTGTTCCAGTGCCTGATCATCCTCTCAGTAAAGTAATTCTTCCTAATGTCTAATCTAAACCTCCCCTGCCGCAACTTTAGACCATTTCCTCTGGTCCTGTCATTATTCCTTTGGGAGAAGAGGCCAGCATCCACCTCCCTACAACCTCCTTTCAGGTAGCTGTAGAGTGTAATGAGGTCTCCCCTCAGCCTCCTCTTCTGCAAACTAAACATGCCCAGTTCCCTCAGCCTCTCCTCGTATGATTTGTTCTCCAGACCCCTCACCAGCTTGGTGGCTCTCCTCTGGACANAGTCCCGTAGGTTTTTTTCTGCTGGGCAGTTTTCCAGCCACTCTTCCCCAAGCCTGTAGCATTGCCTGGGGTTGTTGTGACTGAAGGGCTACAAAGGGAAGGGACTGCAAAAGGCACCCAGGCCTCATATTCCTGGTCTTTAAATAACATCTGAGACACTGCTGGGCTTGACAGACCACAGGGGATTTCTTGACTCAGTAGGGGATTTCTTATGTTCTTATTATGTGAAAGGTGGTGGTAGGGAGGGAGCCCTAACACGATGGACGTTTATTCTGCTTAAGGAACAGAAACTACACCCTGTTTGGGGTGAAAGACACTCAAAGCTCTTGAGATAATTTTTCTTTAATAATAGACTTCTTCCCCCTTCATGTAGCCTCATCTGGCATAGGATTACAGTACAGTCAAATTCAATATAGCAGTTTCTCTACATTTGACAAAATATATAGACTCATTTATCCCATAAAGAGACATATTTTAATGACTAGAGAAAAGATCAATTCTTTATGGATTTCTAACATGGGCAGTATTTGCAAATCCTTCTGGAGAACAGATGACATACTATCACCTCCCAAGTTCCTTTCCAATGTGACTCCTTTGAGACCAGACAAAACCAACCTCCTCACTCATATTCTGACTGCGTCTGAGTTTAATTATAGATACATACTGCCAGGGAACATGCATAAAATTGTCACCACAAAGTAGCTTTGGTGTGGAGTGAAGAGATCAATCAATGATAAGGGAAACCTCCATCTCAACACAAAGGGTTCGAGTTCTTTAGGATGATTGATGCATAGGACAAATGAGAACTTGAGCTGCAATCGAGCTCAAAACTAATGGACTTACCAGTTTTTAAAAAATAATATTCTGGGCTATTTAGATTCAAAAGGATTTTTTGTCACAGATTTTCTGAACAGGATGGAAAAAATTGACAAAATTGAGCCAGTGTACTGAGGCAAAAACCAAAAAGTTTTCCCATAACCATAATTGAAAAAACACACTTTCACAGAAAGCTGCCAATCATCTCCCCTTAAAAAGTAAGGCCAGCCCTGCAAACTAATTATATTTATTAATTTTTGAAGGATATACTCACTTTCCGAAAGATTACTATAGGTCCCAGGCACTTTTCAGATTCCAAGTGCTACCAAATCATTCACAAAGAATTCAAGAGAGTACCATGTTAATAACCCTGCTGTTTAAATTTATGGTCCTTGATAGAAGCAAAGCAATAGAGTTAAAGAATGCCTCACTTCAAATATTTACTTACAAAACTGATCAATTTTAAATAAATACAAAACAAGTTCTTAAATTCTTGTAACCAGAACATAAATATTACTAGGGAGACTAGCAAGAGTCAGAGTTATCCATTTATTTTCTTGTTTGCTTATTCAAACCATGCACCACTTGCAGTATTATGTAAATACTGATGAGTAATTGATATTGTTGTAAGTCATGAGCAAACAATCTCTTTACTGTTACGCATACTGTCATATTATTTTTGTGAGAGAGCAGAGTCAGTCACAATTAGCAAAAGAAGTGTCAGACAAGAAAATTAGCTGGTGTTTCTTCTTTTAACACTTGGTTTTCTATGAACAAGTTGGAGAAACTGTGAAATGGCCATTATCAGGAGTTTTCCTTTACGTTGCAGGCAGCAGGAGAAGACATGTTGCATTCTAGGTCACGTAGGGATGAGGGAAGCATCACTTGTGGTATCACAAATCTCTCTAAACAAGACCTAGTTAAGACTCTTCAGTTAAGTAAACGGTTATGGAAGTGTTTCAATTTCTTTTAAAGTAACAGAGCAGCTTCCAGAGCAGATTACAAATCCTTTCCCTCACTACCACCTTTCCCTGTCCCAAGTGCATTATACATCTATTACCTGCAACTAAACTAATCTACACTTCATTTCATGTTGCATCTCTACGTATTCCCCTTTCCCAGGATATTTGGGAACAATGAATTTGATGTCCCAAAGTCCCCTCTCATTTGTCAAAGATATTTTAATATTTTTTTTTTCACTCCTTAACACCTTTAATATATTTGCAAAAGATTTTTCAAACTTTATGTTGCCAAGAGAAACAGATGCTTCTCATACCTTTCAGTGTAGGTGACTATATATACCCAGAGATTCGTAATTAAACTGACTAATACTGTATCGTATGAAAAACTCTGAAAGATACAGGTGCCATTTAAAAAGTTCAGCATATGTAATATGTTAGCTGAGAAGGTTGGTCACATTTCCTTTAAATGTCTGATCCAAGAAACTACATAGATTGATTCTTAATCAAAACCTGGGAATGTATTTCATACACAAAATAATGTCTTCTGGGTTTGGTACCTAACGTTACAAATCTGAACTCCAGAAATAATTTAAAGTAAAGCTTAATTTCATGTAAATTGCTCTGCACTTTCTGATGGATTTATGCGTCTGATTTAGTTACCCAAAGTTGGATGAATCTTCTCACAGGAGAAAAAGCAAATTGGTAGATCAGAAGACAAAAACAGTTAACGTTCAGGTGGTTTGGGTGCTATCATGAAATGAAGTTGTTCATCAAACGTCTCCATGCTCTGTGTGCTTTCAGTAACACCTAAGCATAGGCTATACTCAAAGTCAGCCATTCAAAAAGCACAGGCAGTGCACAAAAAAGTTCACACTGTCAACCTATACTGTTCTGTCCAGATAATTGCTTGGGAAGCTCAAAGAAAATTACTTGAGTTGCATCAAAATGCTGTTATAAGTCAACAGAGCAGACCAGATTCAAGAAGACATAGCACAAAGGTAATGTAAAGTCTGCAGGAATTTGCCCTCCATCCAGTGAATACATTCAAAGGACAGTGTCCTAAGCGTCTGTCTTTGGGCAAAGAAGAGGGCATACAATTTGAAGGAAGGTTTGAGAAAGTACCATTTCAGACAATAAATAGATATAGCGGGGAACTGAAGCTGAAGGCATATAAGCACGCAGATGACATAGCAGGAAGAGAAGGCAAAAGGTATATAAGCACATAGATGACACAGCGGAAAGACAAGGTAATCCTAAGAAAAAAAAAAAACATCACAAGGGATGAATGAGCCCTATTGCTATTACACCAACATCAAACCTATTCCTGACTTGAAAGACTTAAATTAGATAAATGAGCTAAAGAAAAAGCCAGTGCTGGTTCAAATGGCAAATTACAGAACATAATTGCTGCTCGACCTCTTTTGGAGATGTATGGTCAGGAATTTGTGTCTACTCACGTTCTGTAGCCTCATTTTTGCTCCTACTGCTATAAATAAAAACTAAATATTGCTTTGGATAGGAAGGTTTCCTTTGGGGATTTCAAAGTAATTTGCGGGATAATTAAGGCTACAGGCACATAGAGAATGAAGCTTGTGGCATAAACCTGGAGCAAATTGCACCATAGTACCTGTGTACAAATGAGCAAGCTGTGCAGTTGAAAGCCGTGTCTTCATTGGAAGAGCAGCTTTTAAATGTGTGAGAAAATTAGACTATTCAAGAGGTAAAATAATTCTTTCTGAGGTGTCTTAAATTTCTATTAGAGAGTGAATATGCTTCTACAATTTTTAAAAGTCAGGACAACTTGATTTTATATTCCAATGACCTGTTTGAGTGTCTGTAATCTCAGTCTCAAAAATTATCTTTTAAGTTGTGTAGAAAAGTAGCAGAAGAGACCATTGGAATTTTCTTCTCTATAAGCTCACCTGATCTCTAAATTTATGCAGAATGAATAGGAAAAACAAATAGGTTTTAAGGAAGGCAGTAGGACTCATTTTACTCCATGAGCTCTAGATAACTTGTATAGCTAAGAGATTTTATACTTCTGTTGCTGTTTCCTCCATACTATATTGGACTGATAACTATAAAGAACAATTCATGAGAAAAGACCAACAGCAGCATGAGAATGACTGAGTGGTTCTAACTAATAATCCATGCAGTCTGATACCTGCCTTGGTAGTAGCAAATGGAGGGCAAAAATAGAAAGACAGCAAGTATTCAATCACACTTTTCCAACATACCCTCTGGTTTTCCAGCAAACTGTGGCTTAAAGACCACCCGATCACAACTTGCATCATCGCACTGAAGAGCCCTTTATAGAGTTTTCCTCCATGAATTAGTCTAAACACTTTCTGAACCCAGACAAGATTTTAGCATCTACGTCATCCTGGAAACAATGTGTTACACACCTTTTTTACCCACCAATAACCATAGATAGGTATTTTTGCTTTAAAATTGCTCTGTTAATTTCATATTCTGATTTCAGGCTTTGCATAACCATACGGTATTCACTTTCTCTGTAGCATTTGTGAGCTTAGAGACTTCTATAAGCTCTCTTCTTGACTACCTCTTTGTTAGGTCCAAGAGTTCTCTTTCACTTAATCTCTTTTTATTTGAACGCGGTTATATCCTACAATTGCAGACCCTTTCTACTGCATGTACAACTCTGAGATGTAAAACTGTCCTGGGTTTGAGGGCTGTTCAAGATTCATTCTGAAAACACTCCCAAAATACCTGTACATTTCTATACCTGGACAATCTATCAGTTAATGTAAATGTGTATCAAGGAGACATATTTTGGAGATCAATTTGGTGCTTTTCCCAATACAGCTGCTCTTCGTGTTCAAATGCAACAGAGCTCCTATGTGAGGTTTGCAATTTAAATCTAAAATGGCACAATGGAGAACATGTCCTTTACAATAAATTACATTCATTCACCCAGTGCTGATATTTAGCAACAACCGCTATTTACTGGTTTTACCTATAATGTAAATTAATAGAGCACAATTGACAAGGTTAATGCAAGCCAAATATTCTCCTCAATAATTTCTGTCTGCAGTATTTTGCTACATTTTCTCTATTCCATCACCTTTATTAACATTCAGCTTTGGTTTTCCTTAATGGAATTTTCACAGCTATTATTCCTTATTTTCATTCACTGTATACATTCCCCTGGAATTCTGATACATTTATCTTTTCTCTAGCTGATTTCCCACTTGATTACATGCAGAGATTTCCATTGTTCTGAAATGAATAACATGGCTATGGTTGAGGAGGGAGACAGATGCCAACATAAACTTTTGGCACTCACAGGAAACAAAAGCTGTGGGTTAGAGCTGGACTGAAAAAGACTTAAGTGGGATTTTACCTGTAAATTGAAAACTATGATCTTTCAAGCCTGGATCAGTATTTGATGTGGTAGTGGATTATGTCCACAGGTTCTTTGCTCCTGTGGCTCTGAAGTTCCCTGTAGGGGCACCTATAGCTCTGCCCAGGCTATTCCAGTCCCACCACGGCTGACCTACTCTCAACCCTGGTGTGGAAAGCAGACACTCCCATGGCTTACCACACTCATAAAGGCTTAGCACAGAAGGCATTATTAAGAGACACTCAACAGACATCTGCATTGTCAGACACCACACAAAAGACCAAGGAACACATGGTGTTCTTCCTCCCCTTGCCTCCCTCATACTATATAGTATCACAGGGATTAGGTATCACACACCCTTGGTGATCAGGAAGAGCTGTGGGATTAGAACCCACTCTGTCTGCTGAGGAGTTCAACCCCAGCACCTTTGGGGATGGAACTTTATCATTCTCTTTGAAGAAGGCTACTCCATTTTCAGCAAAAAAATACAAACTCAGTTTGTATTCCAAAGAAAAACCCAAACAACATAATATAATGATGTTTTGAACACCCAAGACTGTATGAATGAATTAAAAACTTGAGAGGAGTGAAGAAGACAACCAAAAACTAGGCTAACTGCCTCAAAGAAACCCATACTGAGCATGATGTGAAGAGGTTCAGAAGTTCAGCAGAAAAAGGGAGCTGCTTCTGAAGGTTTCAGATCAAAGCACAATCAACACGTTAATGAAATCCAGAATCCTTTAACAGGTTTTTAAGTGGCTTCATCTAAATACTAAGGAAGAAAAGCAAGGGCTATCTTGAAGATAAAAGAGCAGAATAATTTAACCATTTCCTGGCCTTGAATGTCCTGTGCACCATCAGGCATCTCCCACAACCAGCCGTGTCATCAGGAAACATGAGAGTCTCTCTTGAATTCTTGCTGATCTCATGAGACATTACATCATTGAATACCATTAGCAAAATGGTTTTCAGTCTTTCCCACCGGCCACAGGATGAAAATTATCGACATGTAAGTGCATTTGACCAAACAAATTTGTCTGCAGAAGGACTCCGAACAGTGACAAACTGCTTAGAGAACGCCAAAAACTAGATGTTAGTTTAGCACTTGAAAGCCAAAATTACACACACAAACACAAATACACAGAAGCAGGCTTCCAGGGGCTGCATTTTTGACTGAAGGACAAACTAAAGCTAGAGGAAACTTTTGGAAAAGAAAAAAATAACAATTAAAAACCCCACCAAAACATACCACTAAGCTGGACAAACAGTGTCCTTACAAGACATCCTACAGCCATGAATGAACATTGATCCAACTCCCCAAAAAATCCTTAAAACAATAAAGACATTAAAGCACGATTTGAATACAAGCATAATGCACTTTTCTTAGTAGAGAGAATCTCAGTAGATCACTTTTAGTTTGCTTAAATCTCAGCCAGAAGAGAATCACACGTAGAAGAGAAAAACATGTCCCACACCACTCCTTAGCATCACAGCCTAGAAAAGCTCAGGCTTAGTCCCACAGCCCAGATCCTCACATGTTCTGACAAGAACTAACTCACAGATATAATCTGGTTGGGTCAGAAGGTCAAATCAACCTTTGAAATATATGTACCCATGTGTGCAATTTTCTACAGCAACCTTGAATGATCACTGCTGGTCAGGAGACCTGTGGAAATCCAGGAATGTTCATGCTTAATATTAATCTTTTGCGTTATTTGAGACTAAATCCAGATCCTATTATTGCATAGGACCCTCCTTGCCCTTTATCTGGCCACCATGGAACCTTAACAGATGCTCCATATCAGTAATAGGGATTTTGGAGTTAATGTATGGAGACAAGAATCAAGCACAATGTCCCCGTGTGCTGCAACAAGCTATTTATCTTCTATGCAGTGTTCTCCTCAGACTTCACACAGGCTGTTGGATGTATTGACCGCCAAAGCAAAACAATCCAATGAACTCTATGCCATTCTTGGATTTTGAAAGAGATGGTTATGAACTATTTGGTTTAAAGAAAAAAATAGTTAATTTTCTCATAAATAAAATTAAATGAAAGAAAAAATTTTTTTTAATGAACAAATACTGGAGAGCAGGAATAGTAGGAAGGCACTTTAAATCCAGAGTTTAGATAACACCCATGAGTTACTCCAAATATTATAAAATGTAATTTGTAAAGTCTAAATCTAATTTGTAAAATCTATTCCTCCTTGAGAGTTTCAGTTTAGGGTTGGTACGCACTTGTTTCTTTAAAGGAGTTAGTGAAAATACAGTGCCTGTATTTTTTCCTGGTGCCAATGGTAATCAGTATCCCTCATGACATAGTCATGATTCATTTTCCCTACAGCTGCACTGTTTAGCATTGGTTGTATTGTACATTGTTCTGAAAAACTGTTAGTAAACTCAAAGTATAATGGGCCGTTATAATCACACAAACAATGAGGCCCCTTTTATTCATTTACAATTCAATACTGTCATGCTCGGTTCACATGCTATACCATAACTTTATAAAGCTCATCGAGAAAACAGGGGCATACTTTATGTCCCAGACTATGCTTAGCAGTCACATAATATTAAAAAACTCTAAGCAAGTAATGCATTCTAGTTTGTTCCTTATGGGACTATATACAGACTATGATATGATACCAGTATAAAGATGTCCAAAATTTAGAAAATTATTGCTTAATTTGCATTTATTTATTTAGGTATATTGAAGTCAACTAATATAAAAATTCTCTGACAACAAGGCAGGAAAGATGCATAAAAGTATAGTGTAGGAGAATCTTCATTAAAGATCTCAGTGTCTAATTTCATTTACCACCGTGCATCTTAATCTCTTACTGAATTAAGGCTACAAATTCAACATAGCATTCATTCATAACATTCATTCACTCGTTCATAGGATTTATGGCCACAAGAGATTATCAAAACCTGTAGTTCGACCCTCATTACATTACAAGCTATTATATTTTGCTAAGGAAGACCAATTACATGTATTTGAATAAAAAATGTACTCCAGAAAGGCATCCAATCTTGGTGCTTTGCCCAGAAATATATGAATGTCATACATCTGAATGACAGAACAACTGTTCACTATGTGAAAAGAGTTAAAATATGATGTGGAGAAAGAAATGGTTCCTTGCTGTTGTTTCAATTATTCAGCACAGTGCCTGCGTTTCCATCTTAAATCTAGATTTTGGCGTGGTATGTCAAACGTACAGCAATACTGACAAGCCACTGTCAAAACAGCAGGCTCAGAAGATGATGGAGCAGGTACTTAGAATAGAAAGGAACTCCCAGTGAATAATATCACGCATATCCACAGAAACTACTGTCTCCACCAAAATCACATTAAATATCTACAGAATGCTTCTGACTTTCAAATTCATGGAAATTCTAAAAACAGAGTGGAAAACAGTAGGAAAGCAATATGTTTGCATCCTGTTTCTCTAATAATATTTTACATTTTTATGATCCCAATGCACCTGATAGTTACGCTGCAGTTTTTAGTTATCAGAAGGTTTTTCTTCCAGAATTACTTTCTTTTACCCTGTTCTCCATTTGTTAGCAGCATGTGTTCTACGTGATTCCAAGCTAATTTATCAACACGACTGTATATAGTTCATTGTCCAAAATTTATTGGTGTTCTGCTAGTGAACCAGTCATGGATTCCAAACCATTACAGTGTGATGAACTGGGATGCTTCCTGTACAAAAACAGCTGCAGATCTGCCTTTCGAGTATCATAAAACCCACCTGTAGACATGC
This sequence comes from Arenaria interpres, assembly GCA_013399435.1. Lineage (NCBI taxonomy): Eukaryota > Metazoa > Chordata > Aves > Charadriiformes > Scolopacidae > Arenaria > Arenaria interpres. The sequence continues at coordinate 32,904 of VXAK01020872.1, forward strand.
ACACTTCCATCTGGTCCTCAATGAACAAGCCAAAGGTTGCTTATGCTCCTGCATCTCTACAGCTTGTCCTCTCTGCATTGCTATTCCCCAACCTTCCCCCGGGCTGTCTCTTTGAAGGTAGTCCACCTTAGCCACTGCCACCTTCACACACATCACCCTTTCTGCCTCTTCCCTTACGGAACACCTCAGAGAAGTACAGAGAATCTTCTTCTGAGCAAGGAATATACTACAGGGTCCAAACAAACCGAGCTGCTGTATTATATATCTAAATCTCTCTTCTCTTTGCCGTCTCACAGCATAGACCTCAGGGTGACTTGCCTGCTTCTCCAAATCACTGGCATAAAGAAAGCAACAGGCTTATGTTGTATTTTTTATCTTCCTCCTCCACACAGTCTATAACTTAAAAGAAGAACGAGAGTCCATAAAGTGGATGGAGGCATTTGCTGCGTGATTTGGAAAGTGAGCACTTGGATTAGGAGGTTTCAGGACCTGGAAAGACCAATAAAGTTAAAATGCCATCCTAGAGGAGTAGATTCTCTGTTTTTCTGCCAGTACATCTTGAGTATCACTTGCTCATCAGCCCAAATACTCAGCTGGCCATTCTCTGATTCCTCAGCCCCTGGGCATCCAGCTGAAGACTTGTGGCCAGTAATGAATACAGGGACTGTGCTTTAAGCAGATAAAGGTCTATGTGAAGTAAGCTGAAAAATAAGGCACTATATACCCTCAAACCTGATGCCCAAAATTAACAAGAGATTTAAACAATTTTGGCCCTACTGTCATCTCTCATGTCTCAACTATAATATTGGAATAAATAAAAGCTCAAACTCTCCCAAATTTAAAAGTTAGTAAAGTGCTACAATGAGACCATTATGGAAACTTCCAAGTTTTCCAAGCATATACAGCAGTAGAAAATGATAGGCTTAGCATGAGGCACAGTCATCACAACTTGTAATAGTGCAAATGGATTTGTAACTCAAATTTTACATACATCTTATGTTTCTCTACATTGAGTTTGTTGTCGAACGGCCTTGAAAAACTCCACTTTCACAAAAAAAAAAAAAGTATTGTCCTCTACAATAACAGCAAGAGTGTCCACGTTTTGTTCGCTCTCCAGAGTAGTCATTTTGTAAGTCACCTTTAATTACTGAATTATTTCTTCTCCAACATTTCTGTTCTTAAAATATTTTCAGCACACCAGAATTTCTGACTAAGGGAAACATAAAGCAAATATAGGCCATGTAACACGTACATTATTGTAGAATGAGCAATACAAAATCCAATATTTCATCCTTCACGGGAGACTGTGTATTGTTCACTTGGCAATAAAGTGTATAAATTACACTTTGATTTTCTTGTTTCACTTCTCTTTACCGTGCCTGGTGTGCTGATGTGTCGAGAGAATTTGCCTTTTTGAAGTTTTGCTGACAGCGTTACAGAACCATTTTCTCTGGAGCACCCTTCTGAAACTTGGTTTTTTTTTTTTTTGAAAACCTTTTTATACTATATCAATTTTGCTACCTCTGCAAAAAATATTACTTGCCTGAGGGTTTTTCTTCTTCTTTCAGTCATGCTGCCAGGGGGCTGATTGTTTCTGATAGCTAAAGTCAAAACTCCCTGAAAATGGACTATTCAAGCTGAAGAGCGTTTCACGTGAGCACGGCAGGTTTTCCAGTCACCTTACTTGTCTATATTATTTAGTAACACAGTTACTACGTGACAGAGATTATAAAATCATTTGAGCTGGTTGCATTGACAACCTGGGCAGAAAAATAATTCTATTTCTTGAGATTCTGGAATGCCAATCGCAGAATAAGGCACTTGACCACTTAGTGAAGAGTGTAGTATAAATGAAACAAATGGATACATAGGTGACGTACACAGATAAGTCTCTAAAGGCTAAGGTACCAGTGCCAGAATTTCTCATATGAGTCATTTAACCAAATTTTCTTGTTTTCACTATGCAACTGGAAAAAAAGGATCTATGTTAAACTGATGGAAAGACTATTAGAATGCCTTTGTACATTTACAACATTAAATTATATCAATTAGACATCAAAATGTCCACTGCATCATTTGCATCATTTTCTCCCCTGTGAAGAATCCCTCCTACGTTGTATTATCTATTTTTTCACTGCCTCAGGCAAGAAAGCTTCATCCATTTCCCTGCTACAACCCGAAATGTGCATATATAGTATAATACACTGAGGTATCTGAAATTAAGACAGCCTTACTGATCTGTGTGAATTCAACAGTGAGCATAAAGGTGATGAGTATAGTAGGCCATTGACTTCTGATTATACTTTTACTTCCTTTTACCATTTCTCAGAGCCTCAGCACGTGACTGTTTCCCTCCCCTCCATTTCTATTTTTTTCTTTTCTTTTTTTTTTTAAATATGATGGTTCTGAACTATTTGTTAAACCTCCATAAAAATTTAGGGACTTCCAAACAGAGCAGTTGGCTGCTGTCTGCTAGCAACTGATGCGTTTAATAAATTATTCCCTATATTTAAAGGTTAATGATGTTACTTGGCAAGGCACAGTGTGGGCTGCATGATGTGAGGCTGGAAAAGGAAGGGGTATCTTCCTGTACCAGCACTGAGCCAGTGCTGCAGACAACACCTGGGACTGCCTGATTCTGAGATTCCTTGTGCAGACATTCATCCAAGTCTGGGTGAAAATGTGGAAGAACTGTAGAAAACCATAGCTAGAAGAGACTGCTAAAAACTAGGCAGTTGGCCCCTCTTCCCTAACCAGGAGCTACTCTAGGTGTGTCATTACTGACACATGCGTTTCTAGCCTGGTCTTGAAAACCTTTTATATGGAGGTGCCACACACTCCCCAGGCAATCTTTTTCCAGAGCTTTGCTATTCCCAGGACTGAGAAGTCCAACCTCATTGAGCAATGTTGTGATTAGCCTATTATTGTTTTTCCTATACAGACATCGTATATAAAGAATAACTTATTCTATTCTACCTTGTGATGGATTTTTATATACTCATAGACACTTCAGATCTTCACTCGTAAGTCCTTCCTTCCAACTAAACAACCCAAATCTTTTGGTTCTTCCCTTAAGCAAGGGAACTCTCACCATTTTCCTGTTTTACCGCTGCATCCTCACTTGAAAGGAAATATACTCAAAAAAAAACATTCACTACACCTGAAAAACTGTAAGATATGGTTTCTGATAGGAAAGGTTGAAGTGATTACAAGTTCTGTGATAGACTGCCTAATGGGCACAACAAAAACTCCAAAGTAAGACACCCTGAAAAAAGTTCATAAACACTAACCTAGCAGCAACGGGTGTCAGCCTCATTCAGCAAGATATTTTAGCCATTTCACAGTTGATGTAAAATTGATTAATCATGCATTGAACTAGAGGGAAGGAAATAAAAAGAATCACATCAAAGACAGAAAAAGGTAGACGAGACTGAAAGAAGAGTTTTGAGCTGGACGAAAACCATTCTGGGGGATAGGAAGAAAAAAACATGAGCTAGCACAAGAACATCAGGGAAAAAAGCAAGTGGAAGATAATATGGTTGCAGAAACGTACCCAGAAGCTTATGGAAAAAGTTATCAAAACATCTGTGACTGCTGAAATACTTGAAAAGTAAAATAATAAAAAAATAAAGAAAAATATCAGAAAAAAAACCCCAGAGAACCAGCATAAAGGTGCAGATCCAAAAGAAAAGAGGTACATGAAAGAAGCAAAGAGGTTTCACAGTCGCCCTTTCAGGAATTTTGCTGTAGGAATCAAGAAGCCCAAACAATATTTCATACTCTTCTATTTCAAAACAAAAGTTACCGGAGAGAACAGACATTGCCTTGTCATGCAGTATCTTTCTCTCTGTTTTTTTACTTTTATTGAGTCTGACCCAGCCCAGTTTTCTGTTAGTCTCTGTGCCCAGAGCCTTAAAAGTAGTAACATCACCTCTTCCAAACACGCATGACTTCTGAGAGAGCAAAAACCTGCCTGAGCGCACAGAAACAGAGCAGACATTTGACAAATATCTTCAAGCTTTTGGAGAAAATCTATTTAGACCGAGGCTGGGGAGTTAGCAGAGTTTAACAGTGTACATTTACGTGATGCTGGGTACGATCACCAGCACAGTTTGCATGTTTCATGCCATAGAAGCATCTCGAGCCTGATGAGTGATGTTGTTATTGGAAACGGCGTGTGCCCCATATTGAGATTCTGGCTTTACCAGCGTGCACTACACATAAGTTAAACAGAGAAAAATAAAGATGTGCAAATTAATAAATAATGATTACCTCAGAGCAGCAGTTTTCCCGTTTCTGTGAGTACACGTGACCTGCCTGGTTTGGTACCCAATTTGTATGTCCCAGTACTTGTTCTCCTGTCTATTCTGTCTGTTTCGATTCCTCTTCTTCTTAATTAACTCACGAGCCTCGGGATCCCGAACTGCCTTCTCTCTGTCCTTTTCCTTGTCTTTGTTCTTCCCTCGTTTCCTCGCTTGCCGTATTTGCCTCGAATGGGGCACCGAGCACGCGCTCCAGGGTCCCACGTTGAGGCTGTAGAGGCTTTCTTCAGCGGCACAGGGGCTGGACTGACAGATCTGAAACTCGGTGAGGTTAGGACAAGCAGAGCCCCCGAACTGCGGTGGAGCCACAACGTGCCGAGTTCGATGCTGAAGCCCGTTGCCGCAGGTCTTGGAGCACTCCGACCAGGGGGAAAATTCAGCCACGATGCAGTCCTGCCGGCACGGGATGAGGCACGCCTGCTCCTGCCGAGGCTTGGGCTCAAAGTACTCGCAGATGACATCCTCAGCCGGCACCCCGTTGGACTTCTGGATGCAGGTGATGTCCCTTGTCTGGATCCCTTCCTCCCCTCTGAGGCACTCCAAAGGCTTCTCGTGGCTGCGGGAGAGGACGGGCCGGCACTGGTTCCAGTTGCCGATCTGCCAGTCGTACAGCTCCTTGTGCCAGTCGCAGACCCGAAAGCAGCTCTGCTGGTTGTCCGGCCGCTCCGGCTGCTTGCAGTTGGTGGGCAGCGTGGTCCAGCCCTCCACGTGGGCACACCACACCGCTCGCGTCTGGATGCCACCCGGACCGCATTCGTCTCCCATGCATCTCCCCCACGGACCTGGAAAACAAGAGAAGATGCTAACCTTACACGCTGAATGGTTTTTCTGCCATGGTGCAAAACCAAGCTCACAGAACCGGTGTTGCTTTTCCTATGTCTCTAGGAATTTCATCATTGGAGAAACTTGAGCTTGGAAAACGCAAAATAAGTACGGGATTATTCTTCATCTCCTATTTTCATGATTACAGACACATTTCACATTTTATCCTAGACAAATTGAATACTTAGTTTCAAGAACATACACAGGAATTAATCACTTTAGAGAGCTAAGAACTGAGCAATCACAAAGTCATCACATGGTTTTGACTAGCAAGATAGGAACCAAAGTCCTCCCCTCCATTAATCTAATCTTTTCTCTCACCTGCATGAATACCCTTGAAATACCCATGAACACCCTTGAGATACCCTGAAACCCCGTTTTGGTTTTCACTTCTCATTTCTACTGCACTGCTCTTCATACCCTGGTGCCAATTAATATCAGTTCACTTCCTTCCATACTGTGTTAAATAATGAGAACAACAACATAATGCATTTTGAAAAACAGAGGTCATTTCAGGTAGGCCACTTCTTTTCTTTTCCTTATTATAACTAAAATAAAAATTAAAAGCCAGTTAAGGAGTGTTTGTTCCGCACAATCTGTGAAATGATTATATGGAATAAGTTCTTGAAGGAAGAGACATACCAGCTGGTAACTCTACAAAGAACAGAAGTTATTGCTTTTTTTAAATCTCTAAGGTCTATGGTAAATACTCAGCATGTTATTATAACTAGTGTCAACAAACCCAATAAAAATCTATATTCTTGAAAGATGATACGGTTGCTTTTTCCATTATTAAAACCTGTAACTTTTACTCAGTTCAACTCACAAAATCCACAAATCAGCAGGTAAAACCTCTGTATTTTTCCATTTTTTTAAAGAATTCTCCTCATACACGCCATGCATTGACTCACTATGAAAAAGGAAAAGAACAAGCACTTTAGAAAAAACCCGTACGCGTTTCCCAAAGAAAAGATGTCTATCTGCAGATAGTTGGTCACACAGTAGACATTTTCTCTGATCGAGGAGTCCTCATGTTCCATGAAGAACCTGGGGCCAGGCCATGCAATACTCATTCATCTGAATGAGACCAGTAACAAGACTATTTGTGTGAGTAAAGTTGTGGGAGATGCTGGGCTGAGCCTTTGTTACTTCCAAAGAAGGTTAACGGAATAATTCTGGTACTGCACAAGAATAAGTTTATTTTTTTATAAATAAATATATATATTTATATAAATAAATATAAATTAGTTTACAAATTATTTACAACACTTTCCTATTGAATGGCTAGAAAGAATGTGAAGACACACCTTATTACAGATTCCCCAGAGCTTTAAAAGTCTCACTGAATTCAACACAATTTTCACTGTTCATCCAACATCAACTTCAGTAGCAGTTTGGGAATGGGCTGATGAAGGGCTATGCACTGAGCCTCTGCTCCTCACTCCCTCTTCTTTAAGCGGACACTGCAGCTTAACAGTTTGTTTGTAGTTCTAAAATCCTAAGCATTAATACTCCATAGCAATGCCAGCTGGCAGAGACTGATTCAGCCCATGGAAGCTCCTCCCTATTTTTTGCAGATTAAGTTTGAATTAGGGTTTCCAAGGTTTAGCTAGCTATCCAGAAAAATAAATGTATATTAAATACAAATACATTTCAGTCTCCATTTCAGCAAGATTACCCTACTTTATCTCTAACCAGCCTTCCACAAATGACATAATCATTGTTGTATTTAATTTAGGTGTATTTACACTGATTTAAGAGATACCATTTCCCTAGAACACCACTTTGAATCCTTGCCAACTTTAAAAGAATAAAGACTGCAGAAAATCTCCAAGTAAAGCAGAGATATTAAAATAATTGTGATTGAAATAAAGCTAAATGAAAAGAATGAATGAAATAAAGCTAAATCTTGCAAACTACAGACTTCTGTCTTATCGGATCACTGCACCTTGTATATATTGTGTGTGCTCAGTGAAGAAATTCCTCTTTTATAAAACCAGGTCTTTACTGTACTCCAGATGAAGAGTTTGCCCATTTGGGATTCTACTGAATGTTCAAACATCAATGAGCCAAGAAATCATGTTGTACCTAGAACTTCTGCTTGACATCTAAGAATCTTCAATCCAATTCATCGACATGTTTATACTAATGCAAATGATAAAAATCTCAGGCTCAATGCACTAACTACTGCCTTTGACAGTACAAATATGCAAAAAAAATCTGTACATGAGTGTGATAATTGGGCAAAAATACGCTCTTTCATTAGATTACAAGAATGTTGTTTTTACAACTGGATCCAAAATAGCGATGAGGTGCACAGATAGGTTCATGTATTAAACTGCGTTATTTTGCTTTTGCTCTGAAGTAGTATGCAATTTTATAAAAGCATTGCCAGTGAGTACCAGCAAACCCCATTTACATGAACCTTTGAGCAAACTACTGCTCAGCACCTCTAGGTTCATGGAGCTGTTCACACAGAGCTATTAGTGATGTGTCCAACCCTCCCCCTTATAGATATTACATTGATCTTTAAGTTTAAATACAAAATAATCCATTTAGATTACAAGGCTACAGGTACTGCAGAAAGCTTAAATTTTCAGTCTACTGCATGCCTCTGTATATGACTATGACAGGGCCCCAAAGTGAACCCCAGCTTTGGGGCAGGGATGTGTTGAGGCTTTCCCCTTAGTGAGCTGACTCAAAAGACTAAAGGGCTTCCGCACTTCACCAAATCAAACTGCATTTGTGCAAACGCTTAAGACTTGGGGACAGGGTAAGTGTTAAATAAAGCAAGCTAAAGGCAAAAAAAAAAAAAAAAAAAAAAGAGTTCTCCACAATTCCTCCCCTGCCAGCTAAGCCTCCCAGGTGACTCCGTGCTTCCCTCCCGTATGGTGACTTTCTGAGGCTGCAAATTCTGTTCTGGACTCTCTGGCCTCTAGAAAGACGTCTCCCGCTGCATCTGGTGACCTGCTCCCTGTCATATCCCCCACCCTCTCAAACTTTCTCTCTTTTCTATGCTACCTCCCCCATGTTTGTCGATAGCTCCACCAACTACTTATACAACAAATTTAACAACAATCAGGAAAAAAAAAAGTGTAACCGGTACCATACTTCACAACTAGTCGTATTTCTCTTTGGAGCTATGGAAGATACAGGGGAAAAAAAAAAAGAAAGAAGGAAAAAAAACCTCCAAACACTTCCACTCAGTGCTCCTTTTGAATGAGTTTCAAACTAACTTCCAATAAATTAATTCCAAAATAGCTATAAATAGGTAGCAATCTCAACAGCTTACTTTAACCCATTTGTCTTATTCAGGGGGAAGGAGAGAGGTGGAGAAGAGGAATTGCCATTTTGTTACTTTCTTTAGCTTTTAAAAATTTTTTTAAACAGTTGATGTATTTCTAGCAATTTGAACAGAAACTTTCTTTGGCCAAAATTATCCTGAGAAGAACTCAAACTTTTTCTTTTAAAAACAATTCCTGGAATCCACATTAACCAACATTTCCATCAGTTTTCAGTTGCACACTGCTTTGAAATCTTCAGTTATCCACGTTTTCTTGTAGGATCACAAGTCACTGTTGTTAACCTCAAGCATTTGCTGAGGAACAGTGTTGCCATATGCTCTTTATATGGACCTCACAAAACGAGAGAGACAGAAGCTCCTTAGCAAGTAGAAAGAGATATAAGTTCCTTACCCGTCCCTCTCTACCAGTTATTTTAAAAGCCTACAATAATTCACTTCTAACTTGAGTGGTCCCAAACACATTGCAAGCATCAAGGCCAAACATAGTTCTCATTTGAAACGAATCACAGAAAAGCAGGAAAAGTAATGTCTCTGAACTGAGCAAATAGGCTTTGTGGCTTTGGCCAAATAACAAGAAATGCATCCCAAAGTAGTCCTAAATCACTGACAATTTTTATCTCATTGCTATAGATTGAAGGGAAAGCATCCAGCACATGCTTAAAATATTTCCTTGCCTGCTGGTCAAGACATCACTGAAGACACATGATGATAAAGCAGTGAAGGCAGAGGCTTTGAATGATCCTCAGAAGTAGGAGAAAACCACATACAGATCATTTGCAACATACTTTTTATATTCTATCATCATTATGGGCAGTACATTAACCACAACATTAGTAAATGTGAAATTTTGGGAAAAAAATAATCTCACAGAAACTACTGTGGCACTGATAGAGAACCCGGCAATGACAGAAATCAGCAGAACACAGCGGAAAGGGTCTCATCCACCACCACCATCACTGAAAGGCTGCAGGAAGGGCTGTGGGGGGTGGCAGCTCTTTCACAAGTCCTCAGCTGATGTTAAGCACGGGTAACAACGACAGAAAGCCTTTAGGAAAGCTGTAGAGCCTAATCAAGGCCTCATAGGATATTTTAATTTGCTCTTTATGGATATTTTTTAGGTTCCCTCTCTCCCACTGAAGGAGTCCTCATGCAAACACTCCACTGTCCTTGCCGTGCACTGATCCTGTTATCCCTGGGCAATAGATTCTCTTAGGATTTTGTTTTAGACATATCGAGATGAATGAGTTACAGTTCACCTGTAGCGAGCTGTACTTGTCTCATGAAAATACCATCATTTATCTGTTTTTTTGTTTAATCAGCATATTACAGATGGCAGTTACAGAAATAAATAGGAAGCTTCCCTCTTTTTTTGTTGTTGGGAGTTGTCACTGAAGTCTTAGGGAGTTTAAAATGTCATTTGTAATTCTTTGTCTTCTCAAGAGATTACTGTAAAATACAATATTAAGATTCCCTCTAAGCTTCTGTAGGATTAACATTTATTTTTGTTAGGGAGCAGGGAAGTAAGTGCATTAACCATTACTGCAAGTTTATTCTGAAATTTCAGGGAGGGATCACAATGGAGTCAAAAAAATCAAGACAAAACCCCCACTAAAGCACTGATAGGTGTGCAGCTGAGAACAAAGCTATTTGTAGTAGCTAATATCTTATATATTAATACTGTTTCAGGTATAAAAATTATCACTATTTGAAAAATTAAAAAAAACTTATTTTGAACTTTGATTCAGAGCAAATAAGGGTAAAAGAAAATCCCTTTTCCCCACATACAAATACACAGACAAAACAAGTCCCAAACAATCCCCAAATATAAAACACATCTTAAAACTTCAAGATACTACTCCCATTTTTAACAAATGAGGGTTGCACCACTGATTTCATCTGAATTTTGCTGTACTTTCAGTGAGAACTGGTTTTGACCCACTTTGTGTTACTGGTTTGGTGTCTGTAAGTAGCATTAACAGTTTAACGCCAGAGAGAGCGACTCGGGCTGCACAAGACAATGAGCAGCTTAGTTTTCAGTATTTTGAGAGGATTGTATTTAAAGAGACTATTGAGAGACTGATTAGCAGAAATCTACTTTTCCTACGGTCAGAAACAAGCTAACTGTGCCCAATACCGAACACCTCAAATTTCTTTGTATTGTGAGAAGGTTGTGTTGAAGGCCAAGAAGGTTAAGTGGGTGACACAGGGCTGAGAGTCAGAAGGACACCAGCATTACAAGATCTAGTTCAAGCCTAAGCAGTAAATCTCAAGAGAGGTCAAAAGGACATGGATCAAGAAGTCTTTGAAGGACTCGGGAGCTCCTGATAGCAGAGCCAGTGAAGGAGCAGAATGAACAGCAGGACACCGAGAATATAACAGCCTCAGAGCTGCCACCCAAATCACTTGGGCTAAATTAAAACAAGATAAGCATGTCTGTAAGTTGGTACACTACATCTGTATTATCCATATTTGCTTTACTCAATTATAGCAGGGGAGGAGAAACAACTGCTGCGGTAACGGAGTATTTTCCTCATTGCAAAAGTCTGAACAGAAAACAGTCTCCCTGATACAGACACATTGTCTATTACACTGGGAAGAAGTAACACAGCAAAACACTGTAATTCTAGATAAATTATTGATGGGTTGGTTTTGTTTTTTTTTAATATAGAACCTGAGACGCTGCCAACATGACAAGCTGGCAGCCTTCGGAAAGACAGATTCTGTAATTTATACTATCGGGAGTGCCAAGACAGTAGAAGATCATTGATAGACAAAACCTTTCCATTTTGCCTCTTTCCCACCCATGGCGGGACTCCCCGGGTGATGTGCGGGTTGCTCTGTTTGGCAGCAAACTCTTCCCCTCCAGGAGTGCTATGGATCACCTTGACTGTCGTCTCTATTTAATGCTTTTGTCTTTCTCAGCTCCTCTCTCAGAGGTTGAAAAGAACACGCGAGGCGGCGTCTGCATCAAAGAAAATGGATTCGGGATACGGAAGAGAGATTAAAAAAAGGAAAGGATTCTCAACATAACAGAACAGAACATCTCTGATTCAGAGGAAGATAATGGAGAATCAAATATGCCTACAAATGATTTAACTCCTAGGTCAAATTTTTTACTTCCTGATTCTCTAAGGGAGAGCGTAAGCCACGCTGCAGTTCAAATCATCTCAGAATCTGAAGAACAAGTTGTTCACATTTCTGAAATTAAAAAGGAAATATAAAAATTAACATTAAAAAACTGCGGTGTAGGTGCATCTAATCTACAAATTTCACATTGTTTCCCCATTTTCATGGCACGCTTTCAAATAATGGGATAAAGGCCAACTTGTCAGTATATGAAAATCAGCCACTTTGAAACCTTTCTAGCTGTGCAAAACCCAATTAAGTCACTTTATAAGTGTGGGCCTCTTTATGTTTTCCCCTGTTAATATCCACTAAGAAAACACACTCACAGATGTTCCTGATACTATTAATGGCATGGTAATTAACATTATCCATCTGTTTTCAAGTCTCACTTAAAATCATTAATGTCACACACATGAAAGAAAGCTAAGAGTAACCACAGCAGCTTAAATTCTGACATCTACACCTCAAAAAGCACAACATTTATTCAGTGTTTCCCTGAGCGTTTCCATGCTAGAACCTTACAAATTGCTACAGCCAAATTTTACCTGTTTTACTCCAGAGAGTTCTCCTTTTGTATAGCAGAAAACTGGTGAGTCTAAAACAAAGCTGTGTGCTCCATAAGAACAAATTTGGAATTTACCGTGCTTTCCCAGTGTTGATGCAGTGACCTCCTATACCATAATTCTTGGTAGCTTTAACACGCTTTTCACATGGTAGAGGGTTTTTTTTGTCTTCTATGAGCTTCTTCTGCCGTAACATTGTGACAATTACAATAGACATTGAAGTATTTTTTTTATCTGTTATAAACATGGAGCATTTATTTCTATAGTATAAAAAAGTACATAAAGAAACAAAATGGTCTCGAAATTTTTCTCCTTTACTTAATATAATGTCAGTTCTTCATCCTCCGGACAGTCAGGTCTGAAAACCTTTTAAAAAAAAAGAAAAAAAGAAAACCCAACCACCTCCTTAGATTTGAAACTGTTTAATATTTATTTTGTTGCTCTGTCTGTGTGGATTCAAATTTTTAAATAAACCGTATCAGGGCTCACACTTTTCATACCACATTTCTTTCCAAAGTTATTTGAATGTGCAGTGGCATAACACCCTGAAAATCGCTATCTACACCGAAGCTATCGAGAGCCTCCAGTTCGCAGCAGTGGTGGAACATGATAATCTGCAGTATATGCTAGCACATACCCAAACATGAAAGGCTGACAGCTCACAGTGCAGAACTATCTGGTTTTGTCTTGTTGTCATAACCTGTAAGGAATCCTTTCCTTTAGGCTTATTATAAACTTAAGCTAATTCTCAAAACATTATTCAGATTTTAAAACAGCTCTTCCTCCAAACCTCTTTTTTTCTTTAGCATGAGTCCCTCTAACTATTCATTTTTCTTTACATAGCATAGCAGCAGCAGCCAAAATGAATATTGAATGAATACACGAAAGGAATACTTAATTGAAGCAGCATGCTTTATAGAGAAATAGAGCTTCTATGTTCTACAAAGCAATTACATTGCTTTGAGCCTCTAGTCATGTTGTAATAAATACTTATGATATTGTGAGATACTGAACGCAGTTTCTTCCAGCCCACAGTCTGGTTACATATAAAGCTGGTTCGTGAACATTTCTTAGTTTCATTGGAGGTAGCGTTAAACCATACTAACGTATTCCTCACACTCCTCTCCTTGTGTTCTCTCTCTCGTCACACTGCTGGCTGAAGAGCCAGATAACGCTCTTCTGACAAAATGATGATTCCCACACACAGCAAACACTCTCGCAAGCTTTGTAAGTTGGATGAAAGGCTTTATCAGCCTTTGCTTGTATCTCTCCCACACGTCTGGTTTGGGTTTTTTCTGATTACTAAAGAGTTGAAAGCTGCTCTGCCTCTCCTGCTGAGACAGCTACACTGAGACAGACCAAAGACCCACCTACTCTAGTGCCCATCTCCTACAACAACAAAGATTCATAGAATCACAGAATGGTTTGGGTTGGAAGGGACCTTAAGGCTCATCCAGTTCCAACCCCCTGCCCTGGGCAGGGACACCTCCCACCAGACCAGGTTGCTCAAAGCCCCATCCAGCCTGGCCTTGAACCCCTCCAGGGATGGGGCAGCCACACCTTCTCTGGGCAACCTGTTCCAGGCTCTCACCACCCTCACAGCAAAGAATTTCTCCCTGAGATCTAATCTAAATCTCCCCTCTTTCAGTTGGAAACCGTTACCCCTCACCCTATCACTCCACTCCCTGATAAAGAGTCCCTCCCCGTCTCTCCTGTAGCCCCCTTCAGGTACTGGAAGGGGGTACAAGGTCTCCCTGGAGCCTTCTCTTGAAGAAGGCTTGAAGAAGGTATGGAAATATGGTGAGCATATACGACGCCTTCCCTGGTACTCTCCCAGCTTCCCACCATTTTCAGCTCACACAGCACAGGAGACATGCTGGTACAACCCTTCTCATGTAACGAATACTTGGACATCAGATAAAGAACCTCCATGGTTCAACTGTCTTCTAAAGAAGATCACTTTTAGAAATCGTATTAGATATTCCTAAATTTCCTGTTCTTTCTCTTGTGCGAGAAAGGTAATGATAGAAAACACATGCCATGAACCTATTTTTTTCTCATACAACAGGCAAGGAGACACAGAAGAAAAACCACTCCCGTGAACAGCAGAGCCAATTGTGAAATCAATAGTTACTTCCAATAATTATAGAGACTGTAATCACGAGTAAATAGTAACATTTTACAATGAAAGCTCTATAATTATATGAGCAACAATAACATCACCACAAATGATTCTTATCTGTTTCCCTTTAGATCTTGATAGCTCTGTCTGCCTCAGAATCTGATTTTAAGGGACAGATTATGGAGAAAACCAATTCAGATCCACTGCCTATTAAAGAAGAGGATTTGATTTGTATAGATTAAGATGAGGTTTTCCCCTTGGTGTTGAACCAAGATTCATAGTTTTCTCCCCATCGGCATTTTGCATTCCATTCACTCACCAATCTCAAAGCAAATTTCAGTGGAAATTGCTATTTTGACTGGAACACTGCTAAGACAGCATCGCACTTTACCTGAAAATCTCATTTCTAGTACTAATCTCAGTGACAATACATGGAAATGCAGATTTTTGCGCTAATTCAACTAACTGAGGCTTGCCCTTCACTTTCATCAGAGTGAACCTCAACGAGACCAATTGAAAAAACACCACTAGCTCTTGTCACAACACTTGGATATCGGCACATGTCACTTCATCCATTGCTCGGTACTATTAGGAGAGTTTATTTCTCTGCAGAGTGTTGTGCAATCTCGTGGTAATCAGCCATACTGAACAGGTTACAGGGACTTAAAATCAGATCACTCACACTTCTATCAAGAATATTTTGCGATAAATGTTTTTTAAATGTGATTTTCTTCAGTACAAGCGGGCTGATATAATAAAAAGAGAAGACAAATAAAAAGAGAAGACAAAATATTTCTGTTTCAATTACCGTCAAGACCAAGTGAATGCTTTTATTTTTCTCCCTCTGTCTCATTTTTTGCCCTTTTATTTCTTTCCCTTGTTCATCGTAGCCTCCTGCTGTGGCGCTGATGGCCAGAAGTGCTTGTTGCGAGGCTGCCGCAACCACAGGGTACATCCGTCAACACAGGCCATCACGCTTGTGCCAGCCCAGCGGTTCCTAATCCCAGCCCCTGCTTACATTAGCCAAGGGCAAACAAGTCAAAAACCTCCTTCACTGAGATATGAAGAAATTTACTGCTACAGCTTTTCAGAGACCGGCTACAGCTTTTCGCCTAGACCACTAGAAGCAGACGTCAGAAATTAAATCTAGTGTCTTTGCACCCTGCCTTTTTTTAAAGGGTCAGACTTCCTCCAAGATATAATGTCAGACAAGGTAGCACGAAGTTGGTTATAAGAAAAACAGTTGCATGAAGTCAGAAAGAGATTTAGGTTGTGTTCTCAGCCCTACTTCTAGGCCACAGAGTGATCCGCGTACACCATTTCTGTCTCCCTGCACTTCAGCTTCTTCGGTCTAAGACAGGGACAACAATATGAATTTTTAAAGCCCATTTAGACGTATTGATGAAAAACAGTGCTCGAGAAGTAAACAGCAGTAGGAACACACGTTCTGACATTTTCTCTCCGGAAGCACACAGTTTACTCAGTATCTTTCCCTTGAGTTTTGCCCTAAATCGCAGTCGTGTTGAAAGGTGTGTTTTAATAAAAACACAAGAAGCCCAGACGATAAGCTGCTGCTTTTTCTTACTCTTGACAGAAATCTTATTCATAGAGCACAGCATGCATATTTCTCATCTGTGCCTTCGCTCTGCCTCCTTGGCCACAAGAGAGCTTATATAGTTATTCAAGGATCAAATAAGAAGGTTTTCATATCTCTGGATTCTTTATGGTTGTTTTCTTGGCCACTAATGGAATAAAATAAAATAAGAGACCTGAACTTAACGAATATCATCATTCTGGACTTCTCATCCTTTTGGTTTTCTTCTAATTCACCAGAGCAAAGAAATTCATAAAAATTGCATCTTCGAAGTAAGGAACACTGCAGAAATGGCCAATTTTATATTTTTTTTTATTTATATTTAAATATTTCATTATTTAAATTGCCTACGTTTTGGACTGAAATAACAATCCAGTCATAAATCTTTTGAAGTGCACTAAGACTTTATGTCTTGCTGAGATACATTTTCCCAAGCATATCCTCTGTTCATTTATTATTCATTATTGTCTGCAGTTTGCCGAATTCCTGTGAAACCCATTTTCAATTTTTAAATGGCAACTTCTCCCTAAAATTCTGGTGCTTTCATTATATAGACATAGTACTTAAAACTATGGGAAGGAAAGCCTACTAAGCCACGTGGATGTACTCAAATACAGGTGCTGCTGTGTAGTAGACAAGGATAGATCTGTATTAGTTTTGAAGAATCTTGTCAGGACCATGTGAAACCTGTCACTGCAATGTATGCAAAATATGGAATGTCTTCATTTGAGTGCTCTATAATCAATCATTTTAATTCTAGACACAACTGAGATAAATAATTCATTTTAAAAAATGACTATTACTTAGTTCCATCTGGCAAACGTGTTGCACAAACGTATTAAAATAAGCCCTTTTGTCTATTTTTGTGATGTTGGAAATATATCTAACAGAATGTTCTATGTAAATAGGGGTTTTTTCAATTTTTGTTTTAGAAATAAGTAATAACTTCTGTGAAATATTAATGTAAGCAGTCATTTCAGTATCTCAGACCATATCATAACTTTGGCTTTTAAACAGAACTCCCCATTAATCACAGCAGGGACTTCTGCTTAAAAATACATGAATTTGATCCGGTATTATCACACTGATCTATTACAAGAACCCAAGATGTCCTATTAAAAATGCAATGAATCGCTATTGCAAAAATTTCAAAGTATACAAGTATTTTAAGAAAGTATTTTAAGGAGGGCATCACAAGAGTAGTCTCATACCAGAAATCTCCAGGAGATTTCTTAAAATTCCTCTCACCCAGTAAAGAAACAGACAGGAACACAGTGACCGACCTCTTCCTTTGTCTTCTTTTCTAGCACAAAACCCATTTACTTTTCCATTGCAAGTGCTACCTTTGATTTCTGAACTTACTTCACAGAGATCTTGTCATAAGAAGTAACAGCAGAATCTTTTAGTAGATGTTACCAGGAAAAAACACCTCTTTTACACTTTTATCTTGAGAGAAGAATCCCTCAATAGTGGGTAAAACTTCTTCTTTTTTAGTATCACCTTAGACCTTCTGTAGATTTGGAAGGATTTACTCAATTGTTACGTTGGCAAACTTCACAGTTCAGAGAAGGTGAGAGATGGAGAAGGCATTAGAGAACTTCAGACAGGCAAAGCTATGAGGCTGAGAAAGGACCATGGCATTGGGGCAAACTGCATGTTTCTCTCCAGAAAGGCAAATGCAAGAAATGAATTTTTGTCTTTTCTATATTTTTTTCTGCTTCTTTGGAGACTGTGCTAAAGCATCAAAGTTCAGCAGTGAGGATATTGCTGAATACTACCTCAGAATGATTTTATGTCATTACTATTTTCCTGTCCTCAAAGAAGACAGATTTCCTTTCTACTCTCCCCTAAATAAGTCCTCATTCAACTTCAAGAAAACTTTAAACCTTTGATTTCATCAGACATCATGAAAGTCCCTAGAAAGGAAAACGTGACAGAATATGCATCATGTGGTATTAATCAGATATTTACTGAGCCAATTCTTTTAGCTTAAATTTTTGGGAAAAAAGAAATTAGAAACTTTATAAAAGAAATCTTAACAACGTGTAGGCCTCAGAATTCTTGTGTAGATAAAAAAAAACCCAACCACAAAACAAAACAAAAAAAGCCCTCTACATGGAAGAGAAATTCTTCCAGAGAGGTCAGCATAAAGTAAGACAGAGGAAGGTGTATCTTGTAAATGCTATTAAAATAAGTAAAGAGAGGAAGGAAATAAACCTTTGGTTCCTACTCTTTCAAAAAGTGCTTGTTAAGATGCCATTGCAGCTGGAATTAGGGAAAATGTATTTCCAAAAATGTCTGCAGAACCCAGTTCAACAAACCTGCTGAAATGATGCTGTGATGTCAGGTCAATCAAACGTCTAGGTAGATAAATAGGTTAGTTAGCTTCACATTCTTCAGTTTTGCTAATGATTGATTAGACCTGAATTCCTGAGTGCAAATCTACAACAGAACTTCAAGAAAATGAGACAAATCTGTGAGAATCACTTTGTGATATAATAATATTCAATTAAAAGCCATTCCAGAAAGCAACTGCACCTGAGTAAAGATCTATTGTTGCACAGCCCAAGAAGGCTCATCAAGCTAAATAGCAAATCTTTTAAAAGGCTGAGCTGACATTATACCACTTTAGCACAGCTCCTTTGGCTACAACACTTAGGAAATTAGAAATGTCATTCTCTATTTTAATTCACCTTCAGGTGAGAAGGTTAACTCATTGACAAGGAACTTTTAACAGGTCAGATCTTTCAAAATCAATAATGAACTTGGTTGGAGATATCTTTCAGAAGGGATGACTTCAATTAAAGCAGCTCTCACCAGAGATAATGAGTAGAGAAGGAAGGTTAGTGTTGGACAAAGAAACACTCACCCTCTTGCCAAATGGGTGATGCAAAGATACTTATCAGTCTGAATTACACTGAAAAAAATCTTCAAAAGGCTCTGAAAAAACAGAAAGGTCATTTTGTTTCAAGGAGCCTCTTTACAAAGGGGTAGAAGTGACTGAAAAGTCTTTCCTAATCATTTTTAAAACTCATCAACATGAAAATGTTCACCAGCCTCAGTAAAAAAGAAAGAAAGAAAAAAACTGTGATGGGAATTTCAGTGTCTCAAAGGACATTTACAGTGATCTTATGTCCACCGTTGTTTTTTTTCTGAAGACTCTGTAAGAGGTAATTACCCAGCCAGGATACATTAGCGGCCATAAAATCTCTCTCACCCTCTTCAGATGCACTGCAGAAGAACAAATTTTGCCCAAGCAGGGACACACATGCATTTGTCCCAAGTCTCCGTCATAATTTAAACTTTGACTCAATTCCAATTTTACTGGAGAACTGGAGAAGCTCTTGCTCCTCTTAAAATAGAAAGGTTATGGTCAGATAACAACAATTTGCCTCATGTAGGAGTGTAGCAAACTAATTATAATTCAAATGCAGGAGCCTAAATTTGTCTTATATACTTTTATCTCATTACTGAATCCTCGATACCATTGTGGGTTTTTTCATTATTATAATACTATTTAAGATGCTTCTTTTACTTGGAGTGAAAAAACAGTCACAGTCGTCTAAAGAATAGGCGCATTTTAAGAAAGCTACATTTGTTTGTTCAACATCAGGTTAATATAAGCAAAGGAAAGCTCAAACCAGTACGGCAGTGCTGAGAAAATCAAAAGTCAGCTGGGTAGCAAAGAGAATAAAATATACCCCCAACCACAAGCATCTACTTATTATATGCAAATCATTGCACTCTGCTTAATTAGTAAGCTCGACATTTTTCCTTCCAGTTCTGACTTTTAAAGGCAATAAAGCCACTCCAGAGTAGATGGTTATAGGAGTAAGAAACCTGACTTCATACCAGTTGATCAGAATTTCCCTAGGATAGCACAGGACCCAGGAAATCAGAAATGAGACAACTTTCTTCTCTTTCAGCCATTCAAACAAACCAGCAAGAAGATAGCATTCTCTCCCCAGACATCTTGAGATGGAAACTAGATGCTTTTCTGGAAGATGTACTCTACTACTTACACTCATTTTATTGGTTTAAGGACCAATCACATCTGACCTCTGCGTGTTAGACGTTGCGTGGCTTCCGAGAACTAGTGTCCAGGTGCTACCGCAAGGAGGCTAGATCAGGGAAGGTATGTATAACACTCATGTAGAATAAACAATGGGTTAACTGCAGATATGTTAGTTGGATTAATTTTTTTGATTTATCATTTCCTTTGCTGGATTTTCCTGGGAAGGCTTATGTCAAATAGTAAGAAAAAGGGCAAACTGCAGAGAAGAAATACTGACAAGTGTGAGTGGTGCTGAGGTACAGTGATTGTGAGGAGGGCAGGAAAAGAGGTTTGAAATAGTCAATCAGAAAAGTACAAGAGCTCAAAATCGTGGATTTCACATAGAAAAAGCCCCTACGTTAGCTGCCTCTGCAGCTGCTACCGCAGACGGGAGCCTTCAGCTGTCTCAAAACCTTAAATTGTCTTGCATCGGTTGAGCAAAAACCTTAAATAATTTTCAAAACAGACGGTAGTTGCATGATCCACACAACATTAGTGTAACGTTGTGTTGTGGAGCACCTAAGGACGTTCACACGAGTTACTGTCACTGTTCCTTGAACCAGTATCAGCAGCGGGGATGGCTGGCTGGCAACCTCTCCCCTGCTCCGATCAGCAGCATAGGCAGGATGCTGCCCACATTATTGACATCAAGTAGGATTTAAGGCAGGATTCTCTTCAACCACATTGCCATTGCTGGAGCCCAGGGGCGGCCCAACTCTCACCAGCACACAAAAGGCATTTGCACCTATTGTGAGACCCCATTATTGTTCGGAACCCCAGCACCTGACCATACATTAAAACCAGAAAGTAGGTGGAAATGCAGAGGTAAATTTAAATTAGATGTTAGGTCAAAGTAAAAGTGAAAATACCATCAATGGACCAATGCCAGTGTAATTTCATTTGGAGCATTCTATTACTATTACCCACTCAATCTGTTATGATATATGTTAACAGAGTAAAATATGACACAAAAAAACTGACTGAAAGATGCTATTGGGAACATTTGTTTTCTTGCTTTCTAAGGGAAGGAAAAATACAACATGTGCTATCTACAAATCACTATTAATTTAAAGCTGCAGAGAGCACTATTTTACCAAGTCACTGAATATATTTCTACTGATTAATAAATTTGAATTAAACGTATATAAAGCAATGGCTTTTATTGAAAGTATGTTTCAATTTTAAAATATACGGAAAAAATGCACACATTACAGTGAGAGACTGGAAAAAAACCAGCTATTTTAGTGCTCTCCTTTTTCAATAATTCAAACACTAATAGCTAAAATCCAACAATAGAAGCTCAGACAGTGATTCTACTACTCCCTTGGTGGCCTGTAAGAACTTGGTTTCAGTCACTAATCCAGATGCTAACAGACCTTTCTGTATTACTAGGAATGATATCAGAAGCTTTCATAATTTCTCTGTAAAAAATGGAACACTTATCCAAGCAAATTCAATATTAATTGCATGTTTCACTTCAAACACTTTTTACAGCCAACAGGCTTTTCACTATCAGCGACTAAATACATCAACCATATTGCACCACTTAAAGAGCAGAAATAAGAAAAAGTCTGAATGGAAATGCAAGGGATTTTCTACAAAAGAACCTGACATTTTCTTTAGATAAAACAAATTACCTGAGATGATTTGTATTAGAATGGTGTCTTCTAATTTTTCTTCAGTTTCTCTTTGTTTCCCTGAAACCTTCCAGACATAAAGGTTTGAGAACAATAAAGTAATAAAAGCACTTTCTCTGGGAATAACCATATTTCAGTTGTGCTGCAACAACCATCAAACTGATGTCCTGGTTTTACTTTACTAGAAACACTCGGGTAGCATGAAAAGACCGAGCCATTATCATCTCTTAAAAACCTAGACATTTCAAGACCAAAAATAAGGAATTTTTTTTTCCATTATTCCGGTATATGCTCTTTTATCAGATGGCAAAAAGCATTCCCAATAAATGTACTGCATGGTTTAAAAGAAATCTTCTAAAAGCAATTTAGTCCTAACCGGGGCCTTACATTAATATTTCAATATAAATGACAAATACATACATTCCCCTTTTTTGAAGAGATAAAGGGGTTATTTTTATTGTATATATAACAATAATAACAGAAGAAGGTTATTTCTGTTACTTTGTGGTACCCACCTGTTCAATACATAAAGCCTCCTTCTGTATAGCGATGCTTAATAATTCCTGGTAATGCTCTAATCTTTAATGAGTTTATTAGTACATACGGACCTCCTAGGCTATTAATTGAAAACATGGGAAACTTTACAGGGAACTATTATTAAGAAAATGGGAAATACACTGTTTGGGAGTACAGTGTTTGAGAAGTGTCAGCTTGGGACCAGCACGGATGAGGATCAAAGCACTTGCCCAGAGACAACTTCTTGGTCCTGCAGAAAATGAGATTATTGTTTCCATTCTCCCACAAACAGCATGTAGAAGCAATGGAAGAAGGCACAGTTTTACACCAACAAATCCATATTCGGCAATGATACTGTGAACTGAAAATTCATTACTTCCATTTCAACAGCACAGAACCGTGTCCCTGAAAACTTACCATAGAATCATAGAACCGTTCAGGTTGGAATGAACCTTAAAGCTCATCGAGTTGCAACCCCCCTGCCGTGGGCAGGGACACCTCCCACTAGACCAGGTTGCTCAACTTGCTTTGAGACACAGAATTCAAAGAACCAGTGCCAAAAAAAAAGGGTCCTCGCATTCCAGCACAGTGCATTTTTAGTTAATTGGAAACACATAACATCTTTGTTTGACACTGAGTATGTGTCAGAACTACTTTCAAAGGGAAGATAATACAGTGAAAGATTCCATGATACATTCATAGTGAGAATAAACATTGCAAAAGAGGTTTCATTTTTTGTAACAGCATTTTTAATTGGTTAAGAAGCTTATTTCCTCAAACGAAGAGAATTCCATTAATGTGTTTCAGAAGAAGCACAAGATCACTGCTGCAAATCATTGGCTGGAACCATCAAAGCCTCAGGAGAGCATGCATGCATTGCCTCCAGCAAGTCCTCTCCCTCCCTTCCTCTCTGCAAGACGGAGGCGTAAAAGAACCAGGCGAAGGCCCCTCACCCCTGCCCCAGTAGGGTTTCCAGGACCAATAACAATTTTACAGTCCAGTTTGCTTTTGTCTGTGCATTTTGAAAGGTCCTAGATGCTGGATGATTAATACTCACAGGGGGAATGTTTTCTTGACCTGAAATTACATGCTTGCAGAGCGCTAGGCACCAGCTAACAAAATGGATTTTATTTCCCAGCAGTTTATGGAAGAGGTGGACAAAATGGCTAGGTCAATCCTGTTCTCATAGGTCAATCCCAAGCCAATAAGTGTACCTCTATCTTAAATACCCATGACTGCATTCACACTGTGGCCAAAACGGCATCTCTCAAGACCGTCCAAGGTGAAAAACGATGACCCAAAAACCCTCTGCCTTCTCTATACACACTCCTATACCACCTAACCCTCTCAAAAGGCCAGCTGCTTCAGTGTCCACATCAATTTTTCTACTGAGGCATATTCTGACAGGCTAACATTCATAAAATTGCAAGAGAGCAATGGAGGTTTTGCTGAGGGTTTTGCGGAGAGACAGGTGACGGCATTCAATGGACTTATCTTTAGAGATGGACTTTATGCTAGAGGCAGAAAACAGAAGTCAGTGTGAGCTACTCTCCAGTGACTGAAAGTCTCAGACCTGTACAAGGTCTGAGCCCTTGAGTTACAACAGGCTGTCAAGGGCACTGAGCTGCATCTCAAAGATGTACATCCTCCCTCAAACCACTGCTCAGAAAAGGTATTTCAAAACATACCATCTCAGAGAATACATTAGGCCATGCTGTTCTCATGTATGTGAAACCATTACAATTTTTTTTCCTTCGTCTTTAACATCCCCGACAAACCCTTTTTCAATAATCAACCTTTCATTACGGTTCTCGGACTGAATAAAAAAAGCTTCTCTCAGCCCCCAGTAGAAAGCAGAGCAGGCAGCCAGGCTGGACGTGCGCTTCCCAGTCTTCCCCTTCAGCACTCAGATACTTTAGGGCTCCCTTTCACATCACAGGCTAAAAGTTTGGCTCAAAACTGGCAGATCTTCAGCCCCCCATCCAAGAGGGCAGTCAGCACTTGGGAAGCTCATCATCCAGATTTATCATATCATGTTAATGCTCCTACCAGCTTTTGAAACTCTTGCACAAAACATCCCAAATGATGTCCAAGCTTGTGATCCAGACAAACTGAGCCCTCAAAAGCAGTAGCAGGGGGGTGGGTGGTTACAACCCGTGGCTAAGCAGCAGCTCCTGGTAGAGACTCCCTTCATGGGAAGCTAAAGGCCAAGCTCTCAGAGGCTTTCCCAACCAAACTGCAGTGCAGGGAGAAAGTATGGCTTCCCTGCATGTTCTGCTGATGTCCTTCTTCAGAGACATGGGTAAGACTGCATGTTCCTCTACCCTTGTTATTTTAGAGCTGCCCCAACGATCGTATCAAGGTCAGGAATGTGACCTAGGGAAACCCTCCAACACCACCGCAACTGCACAGCAGGAGCACAGAGAGTAAATCAATCTGCTCCACAGCCGTAGAATTGTATCGTTGTCCTCAAAACTGTGGGCTAAATAAATACAGGATCACAGAATGATATGGGGTTGGAAAGGACCTCTGGAGATCATCTAGTCCAACCGCCTGCCAGAGCAGGTCCAACCCAGAGCAGGTACATTCAAGCTGTGGAAAAACAAAAAAGCAACTTGGGGACAAGAGACTATCTAGATGCTTAAGCTGTCACTGTCAAGGGGCTATGATGTTCTTGAGGTCTAGTCCTTGTGAGAAGCTGGATTACAAGCTAGGTTACCACCTTACATGCTTTAACGTTTGGTCAGCCCAGGAGCGGTCAGACAGTTGCACTAGATGATCGCCATAGGTCTTTCCAACTAAACAGTTCTATTCTATTCTATATGGCCACGGTCTGACTGTGGCTGGTCTCCTTAACTGTATAAATACCTGCTTCCATGAAATCTGCTTAGCTCTTGACCCCAACAACTTTATCATTCTCTAAACAGCTAATACTGCCTAAAGCAAGGGACTTTAAAAGCACTTATTTATTTTACAGGTCTCATAACTGCATCCTTTTCCTGCGAGAAACTGCACAGATCTGAGGTGTTGGGAGTCATACTTAGCATTTACACACATATATACAAATAAGATGATGGAGATCCATGATGCTGAGATTTAGACTAACCTTGTCTTTCATGAACCTGTTAATAAACAGTGACTATTTGCCATCCTCTCTGATAAGTGAAGGAGAGGCTTCAAACAAAAGCAGAATTAAATTGCAATTAAAAGCAAACCAAAACAGGAGATTCCTCACATAACATGTAAAAACAGCTTGGGAACAACTTCTTGCAGGTGACTATGCTCAAAAAGCAGCAGGACATGGTCACGGAGGAAAAATTTAACAATAGCTATTACACAGAAAGGGATTACCATTGGCTTAGAAAGAAACAATTTGCTGGAGGCGGGGATAATATTTTCAGAGGTGGTATCACTACAGGATTGTCCTCATTTCATACTCTTCCCCAGGCATCCCGAAACAGACGGGGTCACAGAAAGGATATTGTTTTAGATCGAGCTTTGTTTTGATTTGGTGTGACTGCTCACTTTTTTAATCAGCCTGTATAAAAATCCATGCTGATAAAATTCTCCCCAAATCACCACGTATGCTTTTCATAAGATCCAGCAAAATCCACACTGCCCAGTGTGTACCAAAAGTCACCACGCTTAACAGGGGGAACTCTATGAAAAATCGATTCTTGCAGAACTGTGAGGTGAAAAAGCATAAAAGGATGTGTCTTAGCAAGAAGGCAAAGAGGCTGCTTATAGAGAATCCAAAGATAGCCTAGAAGAGGAAAGCTTCCTAAAAGGCATTATTTGTACAGAAAAAACACCACACAAGCCAGAGCTACTACAGGTTTCCTCCTCCTTTAGTTCTGGATCTTTCCGTGAACAATAATGCAATGCTTGTAGAAGTGGAGTTTTCTTCCCTACTGTGCAGAATTAAACATCTTTTGATGATGTAGAAATAGGTGACATTTCCAGAGATTCTGATTATTATTATTATTGTATGTATTTTATTTAATACGTTTACGTGTGTGTGTGTGTATGTGCACCTATCAGAAAAACCAAGAATTACATGATGGGTTGGGGGCAGATAGATATGCTACCAAATTTTTAGATCATAAAATTTGGTTTAATGTTAGTATTACATATACAAAACAGAAAGTGGGTTTATGTCCTTTATTAATTAGAAGAGGAGGGGATAAAAGAAGAAAAAATGTGCAGGAGGACGGCAAATCTCCCTCAGATCTAAACACTGGAGTAATTTTCTATTCTTTACTATTCTAATCAATAAATATGAAAGTAAACCACACACAGCTCTACCGGAATGAGTATCTTAAGGCTCCATAACATGACAGGCATTTTACCTAATTGTTCCCCCACTCAGGTAATATAAAGCAGCTCCCAAGAACCAAACCTTTAAGGAGCCTGAATATTTTTCAGTTGGAGGGAAACAAACCTCTCATCCCATGACAGCAAGACCCCATTAGAGAACGTGCTAATTGGCTGCACCCTTTGGGAGCTCAGTGCACTCCACCTTTTATTTCGAGGCTGGCACTGCACCTTAGTGTGAGGTTATCACATTAGTCAGTTCCCGTTGTGAAATGCCGCGTGGGAAGCTGCAGCGGGAGTGCAAATAGGCTGAGATTCACTTTGACTGCGGTGTCAGCACAAAGTTCCCATCATATGCTATTGAGCCAATGTGATCCACTAATGTGTCATTGCCCACCTTAATTTAAAAAGTATCATGAAAACTTTCCGTTTGGATGGCACTGTCTTTTTATCAACGACTGTTGCTACTTCTTTCGTGGTAAAAGGATATTATCTTTCAATAGAAAACAACTTAGGTTATCATCTGTTTGTGCTAGAATATTCTTGATTAAATTTCGAAAAGCAAAAAATGCTCTGCAACAAAATCATTGTTTTTATATAGGCTTATTGCTGCATATTTAGGTACAGGGAATACCATGGATATAAGCGTGCATTTGCAAGGCATTCCTGCGCTAACAGGTGCTGCACAAGCTGTCACCATGAAAGATGCAAAGGAGGCTGGTCGGAGCACCTCTCCTATGAGGACAGGCTGAGAGAATTGAGGTTGTTCAGTCTGAAGAAGAGAAGGCTCTGGGGAGACCTTATAATGGCCTTTCAGTACCTGAAGGGGGCTACAGGAAGGATGGGGAGGAACCCTTTACCAGGGAGTGGAGCAATAGGATGAGGGGTAATGGTTTTAAATTGAAAGAGGGGAGATTTAGGTTAGATACTAGAAAGAAACTCTTTCCTGTGAGGGTGGTGAGACCTTGGAACAGGTTGCCCAGAGAAGCTGTGGGTGCCCCATCCCTGGAGGGGTTCAAGGCCAGGCTGGATGGGGCTTCGAGCAACCTGGTCTGGTGGAAGGTGTCCCTGCCTGGTTGGAACTGGATGATCTTTAAGGTCCTTTCCAACTAACCATTCTATGATTCTATGAAAATCATGAGGGACACAACTGCCACGCCCTCTACTAAGTACCGTAGAACCACCAGTGAAAGCTAGTAAAGCTGGAGACTATGCCCTGTAATAGTTTACCCAGAAAGAACTAATACACACACATCCCCAAACCTCTAAAAGAGCTCAGAACCACGGTCCCTACTCTTTCAGCTCATGAAATGCCAGACCACTATGCACACGAAGCCTGGGCTTCACATTAACAGCATCAGTTCTGCATGCACTGGGCTTCTCAGCTGATGGCATGAGACATCTGATTCTTGATTCATACCCTTACCTCAGGAACCACAAATATGTGACTTGATTATATACAATCTTCATGAAAAACATCTGGCGTAAATCATCTTTATCAAATACTGAAGCATTCTTTGTTTCTTTATCTACGTAGCCTAACATATGCATACGCATTCCCGTTCCATCAAAGAAGCAAAAATACTTGGGGAAAAATGCTAATTTTTTAATACCTAGTTAATCTACCTGATAGTATAAAAGGTATACACACGAAAAACAAAACCATAACCCCAACACCTGAATCAGCACCTCAGTCTTTATTTTCTTAGTCAATTCTGCTCTCCTATTATAAAACCCAAATATCTTTGTTGTTTCTCCTCAACTCAGGATACTAAAAAAAATAACCCTGCAGAAGTAATGTTAGCAGCCACTCTAAGAACAGACTCACCATTTGCTATCCAGAGGCTTCCAAAATGTTGAAATCTGACACAGAAGGAAACTTGTGCTTTGAATCATAGGAAGTAAAATTATATAGCTGGACCGAAGAATAAAAATATTTTTAACATTGGCAAAAACTTTTATAACATCTTTTGATTTATAAATAATTGGTTAGTACCTACCGCGATTGAAAATGTGACTGCCACTGATGAACACCTTGTCTTTTACTTGTACAATGCCACTGTATGGGTGACCTTCAGGGAAATCCTCCAACATCAATCAGGATATTGAAAGGGATGCAGCCATGGAATTATTTTAGATATTATTTTTCAAATTACCTTTTCTTTATGTAAGGATGGATTGTTTTAAAATTCATATCGTTTACAGCATTTAGACAGGGAAAGCAATATAGATAAATACATATATATATCAGCCACAGTCTCAGGAACAAAAGGAGAATGAGGCGGCTGAAGATATTCTCAGGTCACTGGATATGAGGCACTACTGTCCCTTAGATCTTGGCTCAGTTGGTAGCAATTCAGAGCTGCTACTTCCAAAGCCATAATGGCATTCCGGATACTGTTTTCAAAATTGGCCTTCTGAATTACAGGTAGCTCACAACTTTCTATGAAAAAGTGCAGAAAAAAACATCTGCACATAAAATCCCCCTTGAGAGTGCATATGTGCTCACATTTCTGCAAAATACCTTAATGGCTTAACAAAATGTATAGCTTTTCTTATGTAATTACATTTCATAATTATTATTTTTTGACAAAAATTGTTTAAGAATCAAAATTGTATTACTCCCATGGCTTTAAGATATTTTATCTACTCTGATTTTGGATTATAGGCATTTCACCTAATACCTCTTTCTCTCTCTTTTTTTTTTTTTTTTCATCCTTCTACAAATTCAGAAAAGTTATTTTCAGGATTAGAGTTATTTTGGAGATTATTTTAAAGGATTAGACTGATGCACGTTTCCCTTCTCCGAATAATGGTTATTCGCCAGACTTGCCTGCAAGCCTGTAACTGCATTTGATCTTTTATGATCTCATCAAATTTATACTGATTTTTGCATATAGCTTCTATTTAAAAGCATAAATAAAGATATTTCTAAATCCCAGATCAGCCATTTTTCTGTGCCATTTTCTTTTTGTATGTAAGAAGGCTATTTCCTTCATTGAATGTTTCTTTTTTCCTGACTGAACTTGGAAACAAAAAACTTTAAAACAGTGAGAAGAAAACAGTTACTAAATTGATCTCTAAATCAAATCAATAAATAGACTGAGTAAATTAGCAGATTATTACGTCTGAAGAAGGGTTTTTTCTTTGGAGTAAAATAGGACTTTTGTCTTTAAGTTTGTATTTTTTTCAGTTATTATTTTACTATGTCAAAGAATTACAATATTGTTCCTCTGTGCTTCACATATACGGGAAATTAACAATTATGATATATTTGGTTTCAGAAAGAGAAAGAAATCTCAAACAAACCCCAATGGGATTTTCACTATCAAAACATACTACCAGCATTAAAAAAACCCACTTCATGAACTTGTTTTGACAGTAAAGCAGGAACTAATTGGATCGTAATTGGCAACAGTCAGAGACTGTTGGAGCAACAGAACAGATTTCTGAAGATATTAGTTTATTACTTAATTAGTGGCTTCTACGAACCGTAAAGAAATGTTGATATTTAATCTACACAAGAAGAATTTAAAGGATAAGTCTAAGTGAATCCGCTGATTTGTTGACAGCATTACTTAAGTCTATTTACACAAGAACTATAGTGCAGAAACCATAAAAATAGAGACACAGGTGTGATTTTTTTTTAATCTGATATTTCATGCCCATAATACAGCCCTGAAAATAAAACATAAATCCAAGATTTTTAAAATTCAGCCATAGCAAAACTTATAATGAGATCTATAAAGAAATACCATGATAGAAAACAGTCATGGTAACATTTCGTACGATGAAAACATTGTTGTTAAAAAAATAATCCTTTTCTACAGAATTCCACCTATTTCTTGGTATTAATGACTGATTTGGGGACTTACTGTAGTGGTATATTGCTTATACTGCTGCAGTTTTTAGAAGGTCTATTCAGATCACACAAGAGGGAAAAACAACCTCTGAAGGCAAGGAGGATGAGCTACTACTCTTCACATCTGCAATATGAGCAATATCATACGGGTTCGATTTTAGGGGAAGGAAAGTCTTGTGAAAAGGGTAATGAAGTACTGGAATACATCACCTCATCACACCACAGGGTTCCCAACCCTGGAATTCCTTAGAAAAAACTGAAGGCAGATACCCCTCAGGATGCCCCTGGGCACCAAGTCATTCACAGCTTCATTACCCTGTGTTTATGCACTATAAAATTTCTGTGTAAAACGTAATTCCTGTCACTACGTGATTCATTGAGTTTAAATACAACTCTGCAAGGGAAAGTGAGTATGTAAGGCAATTCTGGTAACAAAGGATCAGGATCAAGAAAGGGATCAGAAACCTGTAGTGCAGATAGCCAGGAATGGCTTAGGATGCCAAGGAATGGGCTAGCTTAAATTGTTGTGAGAAATCAGTGAAGAAATACAAAAGATGAAGGGACAGAGCCCGAGTGAGAAGGGTCAGAAGAGAGAGGTGGCGTTCAGCGCAGCTGTGATGGATGATGGCTGAAGCTGTTGAGCAGATGAGATTGCAGGAGGAACAGAGAAGAGGGAACGCGCCCGAGAATTGCCTCGCGACAAATTCACTTCACTGAATCAGCGTCTTCAATAGCTCTGTAATTCCTAATGTAATCTTCCTTTCAGAAAGGGCTGCCTCATTTGATAAACCAGGCAGTGATTTTCTGATGTGCAGAGCCTCTCCAGGGGGTCAAAATTTCTTAAAAGAGCAGTGCTGTAAATGAGCAGTCACAGCCTTTGCATGAAGGGAAGGAGAGGCACACAACAGAGCGTATTTGACAAGCAATTTCTATCTGGTGCTATGGCTTAGCCTGTATGGAAGACGTAAGCAGAGGCAAATACAATTATTTGGAAAAAGTGCTGCTGATAGACATCTTGGGATTCTGGTCATGTCTGAGTGGGTATGGTGGTAATCAACGTGGCAGTGACACAAGATGTAGTGGGGGATACAATTTCTGTTTCAAAGCACTGCTAGGGGCTGAGAGCCTCTCTCACCTGCCAATCCCCTCAAAATCCACAAAATATAAAAATTGATGCATTTATACAACACTTAAAAGACAATTTGTTTGATAGAGGCAAAATTGCTTGACTTCCCAAATAATTTTTTTTT
>VXAK01020872.1:74324-185596 GCA_013399435.1 Arenaria interpres
TTTATAGTATTGTTAATATTAAGATATGTCCAAGATCTGAAGGTAAAGGATTTTTGCTTTTGCATTTCAGGTATCTCATTTGCAATTTTCCGCAAGGCTAACAGAACAGAGAAAACAAAAGGTGAAGTTTGTTTTTTTAAAGGAAATTCTAAAATCATCAAGTTGTGTAAAATGTAGATTGAATTTAATGTATATAAAAATAAAAATGAGGGAGGTAAGAATTTTCCATTCTATATTAATGACTTTTCAAAAGGAAAGAGTACTATTAGCACTCTTTTTACATTATGTCCACGTAGCTGGAAAGCACAAATCCTCTCGAGAAGATACACGTCACAAGAGGACAGCATATTATCTACAGCTGGAGTTCCTATTAGGGGCTCACTCAACATGTTAAAAAAAATGGTTTTTCAATGGCGCGCATCCACATTATGATCTCTAATTCTGACCCTCTCATGACAGTTCTCTCTGGGGCAAGTTAATGGGCCAGATATTTTGCTGTTTATACTTGGAAGATTAGAACTGACTTCCATGAAGTTCAGGGGATATACACCATCAGCATCTGACCTGTATATTTGCTGAATTTGAAACTCGGAGTGTTGTTTGTCCATTTTGAGTTGGATCAGTAGAAAAAAAATTTAGTGGTAGGCTAGTATTTTGGGGTTTGAAATTGGGGATAGGAAGGTGTTATATATGAGGAACAAATAATTACTCATGACTTGAAATAGTTTAAAGCTTTTGCTTGGTTGGTTTTGTTTTCATGTTGTGTTTTACCTTTGGAGAGGGAAGAAGGGGAGCAGAAGCACACCCCAAAAAAAGTAAGGACTTCTAGTAACTCTACCAAAACACATAAAGCCTTACCCTTTAGAAACATCCATCTTTTAAAGTAGTAACTAAAATGTTCAAAAAACATGCTTTCTATTTACAGACTAAAGTTGAAAAAAACTTCTCATCAACATATTCAATTATTAAAACTGGGCCAAAATACCTACAGAAAACAATATAATAAAATTAAAATATGGGGCACAATTAAGGCGTAAGATTAACTAAGAATTTGCTTTTCATCTCTCTGTCACCAGCAGTTTACCATAATTTAAAAGGCTAAGACATCAAGCAAAATGAAAGACCACTGAGGCAAAATAGGTGAATAATTGTCACAACCAGAAAGTTACTGTGGGAAAAACTTAGGACTTAACAAAAATTAGTTTTATAATTTTCAATATGCCAAAGCCCATGGTTAACTAAAAAGCTTAAGATATAGTTGCTGTAAATGTCTGATTTAAAATCATCGATAATCATCTTCACTGATAATTTTTGAATAAATTATAGAACATATCATTCTTCTACATATTGCTGAAATCTCTTGATAAGTAGGTGAACTGAAAAAAATGAGAATTTACATTACAAGCCCAAATATGACAGGGAATAATTTCCGCCAGATGGTTGAAAGCAACTTTTTTAATGCTGGAAATATTCACATTTTACTGGTTTTTGATTAACCCTCCAGTTTTGAAAACCATCCAATATTTTTGTTTCTCTGTACCTGGAACTGAAATAATATTTACACTCACAATGAACATTTCACAGTTGCTTCTCAGTCTAAACCATCTCTGCTCATCAAAACCATGCATAATCGTGCATCAAACATCAAGCTGCAGCTGTAAACAAGCTAATCCAAAATTAAAGGTTCATTACTCACATAATAGAAGACATGTTGAAGCATTTCATAATGACACAGAATTTCCCTTTTGACTGCTTTTGATCTTCAATCTATTTTGGCCTGAGGTCAGCTGGCAAACAGATACCATAGATTGATTTCTGTGGATGTATGTTAATGATTCCCCTTTCCATCCTTTTGCTCCAAATAGCCTTAAATTGGCATTGACAATGATGATATTCAGAAAATAGACTTCATAGAATTCTCCCAGTGCTGGTTATAAATAATATCTCAGGTTCCAGAGAAAAGGATTCTTTATACCACAAGAGACTACTGAAATTGATCCTGATACTATTTAAATATGCATAGTTTAACTGGGTTCATCACTTTTCATTCACAGCATTCCCTTTTGTAAACACTGATACACTTACTATTTTAGCAAATCCAGATTTTTCTATAAACACTGGATCCAATTTGCCTTTCAAAACAGATCACAATTCACTTGGAATGACATCAGCCTGGGAAATTTGAGCCTCGAAAAGGCTGGGCCCTTTCTTTCTTATGATGTAACCGCATCAGGCAATATCACACGGTCAGAACACTTATTCATGCAGCACGACAGATGCTTAAACAATCTCTTAATTTCTGGGAACATTTTTTTTTTCCACTGGCGATGTTAACTCAAAGATCACCAATACAAAAATGACACTTGTCTAGCAATTAGCACAATAGAAAGTCTATGAGGGAGCGCATAAGCAGAGTTGGCTAGAATAAAGTTTACTCTTTCCAACAGCCATTAATAGTTTACTCAGCAGAACCACTGGTTAATACCAAGACAAGCATGTGCTCCATGCCCAGATAACATATTATCTACAAGGACTAAATTATAATCCCTGTCTGAAGCCTTCCCTCTAGCAAAATACTGCTACACTTCATCTCAAGCGGGACAGATGCTGGTGGGCAGGGGGCTGGGGCCCCTTTCAGTATTGCTTTTGCAGCAGTGGAAATAAAAAACTAGAATATCTGGATGTTTGGAAGAATAAGCAGCAAATCACACGCGTTCCTCTTACACCAGGAGGCAATTCTTTAATGTTACAGCAACCTGGTGCACTGCTTGGACATTTCTGAAATACAGGCAGGCAGATTTGATAGGAAACTACCCATCTAAACCTAAAAAAAACCATCTTCTTAAATGGCCAACTCCTGCAATTATTTCAGAAGCTGATTCTTCTGTACTGTAACCGAAATAGCAAACAAATAGAACAGAATACCACTGAACTTCAATAGCTGTGATTTAAATCTTAGTTTCCCCTTCAGACTGAATCACCTATCTTTTCTCATTTTGCATTGAAGGACACAATCTTCCGTATGCCTATATGTATCGTGCCATGTTTAGGGATTCTTATTTCCAGGTTCAATCAGCCCTGGCTTATTTACATATTTATTAGGAGAAAGGTTAACACAAATCATGCTGTTTGGATTCTAAGGCAACCTTTTTTTGGGTAGCAGCAGTAAAGTCAGGTGCAGCCACGGCTAAATCAATAACCCCCTGAAAGCTTGATTTTTACTGCTCCAGTTTCATATGTTGAGATAAGTACAATGATAAAATGAAATGGAACTTTAAGAATTGACTTATTATTCCAACTCAGACATGCATAGAAAACCTTCACATCTATTGTTACAAGGATTATACCAATAAGCGATTGTTACTATCATTATTCAGAATCTGAGGAACTGCATTCTTCTCCTCTATGTGGACTTTGTGCATCCATTTTCATGGACTTTACAAGAAAACAGAATTATGCAGCTGTCACTCCATTCAAATGAAATTAATATACTACTGTTCACAAGAAAAGTGAATGCTCATCTAGGAAGCATCTCCTTTTGTAAAGAGACAATATGAGATCTGCATGACATTCAAAAGGAAGATTGGAATGATAAGAGAAGGAATAAAGCATAAAAATATTCATCTGCCTTTCAGAGGTGGCATACAAGTGACATGGTATCCTAATATTCAAGTTCAGTCAAAGTGCTGAGTGCTGGACATAGCTGATAAATATTGTAGAATAGGCTAAACATACTGAAGAACGTTCATAAACTACCAAAAAATGATTTGCGCTATATACAGACTATATCCCCAAATCTACAGGTTTTGTATGCAACACCTTTAAAATAAACTCATTTAAATACGTTGTTAGCAGCAAAAAGAAGTTCAAAGAAACTCGGATGTGGTCTGGCTAGTGAAGGATGATATGGCAAAGACTGATACAGCTCAACAACTTTTTTGCCTCAATCTTCACAGACCGTAACCGCAAGGTTTGGGAAGGAGTGTGACAGCCACCAGTGGAGAGTTACAAGCTAGAAACTACTTAAAGAACTTGGACATGTGAAAAGCCATAGAAGTAAAGAGGATTGGATTGACTAGATGATCTCCAGAGGTCCTTCCAACCCCCTATCATTCTGTGATTTACCTATGGGTGCTGAAAGCTGG
The DNA here is from genome assembly GCA_013399435.1 of Arenaria interpres. Classification (NCBI taxonomy): domain Eukaryota; kingdom Metazoa; phylum Chordata; class Aves; order Charadriiformes; family Scolopacidae; genus Arenaria; species Arenaria interpres. The sequence continues at coordinate 78,470 of VXAK01020872.1, forward strand.
CTGCTGTGCCTTCAAGGCCACTGTCCCCGATCTACAGAACTGGAGGAGGACAATGGGAGAAATGCTGACAATTGGGTAGACCCAGCAAACTACAGGCCAGACCAGTCCCAGGCAAGGTCATGAAGCAAGTCTTCTAAGAAATTACTCACCAAGGCACAAAAGACAATAAGGCAGTATCATGAACATTCAAATATTTTTACCAAGGGAAGATCATTCCTGCACACGAGGAGAAAGCAGCGCAATGTAAGTTGACTTCAAGAAGGGCTTTGATGCTGACTCCCACAGTATTCTCATTAATAAGAGGAGGATGGGACAGACTGCTAGATGGTTTGAAAACTAGCTGGGCTTCTGGGCTCAAAGGCTGGTAAACAGTAGCCTGAGTTGTAGCTGGTAGCCTTGATGCAGTCGAGTAACGTGCTCTGGGCAATCCTGCTTAGCAGGGGAGTTGGACTAGATGATCTCTAGAGGTCCCTTCCAACTCTGTCAAATCCATGAATCCATGAATCCGTAGTGTTCAGCATCAAGCACAGTAACTCAGGGACTGATGCTGGGGCTCACACTGCTCATACCATACTGCAGTTGCAGACGATATTAAATTAGGAAGGGTGCTCGACACACTGATTCACAGTTTCAACCCAGGGGCACCCTCAGAAAATTGGGGACCATTCAGTGTGTCATCCCACCCTTTCCAGTTCACCTGAGCATCCTCAGGTGAATAACAACATTACATACCTGCAGGGTTCTTTTTACTAAAAAGAATTTAACACAAATTAAATACTGTTTGCATTCAGGCGTGGAAATCAACTGTGGTACTGTTTACTTCATTACCCTCTACTACTGAAATTACAAGATTAGATTCTCCACCTAAAATCAACAACCCGGAACCACTTTGTAATTTTTATTAATAGTTTTCAGGCAATAAAACCTGTTTCCCAGGGCTGCCCAAGTTAAATATGCTTTCAGGTCAACTAAAAGTACATATGTTTCTAGTGAGTGAACTGTTTTATTAGAAAGACTGGTTCTTTTCCCATCTTATTTACACTAGTCTGTAACAAATGAATTCCAAAGAGGCAGCTAAAATCAAATTTGTAGTAGAAGTACCCTTCACTTGTGGTTAGTAAAACACATTTGAGTTCCACTTAGGAAAAGAAGGAAAACGATTATAAGAAGTCTACATACTGATTTACAATGTGAAGGTAAGCATGGTAAATGGAGATCAACGCATAATTCAGTGCAAAAAACCCATTCCTGTTCCAAATTCAAACACCAATGTAGATGTACCTCAGACATCCTCTGGTATCACACCTGGCTTACAGGTGTTGCTCTTAAGACATAGAGGTCTCTCAAACTGGCAACCTCAAAATTAAAAGGTTAGGAAAACTTTACCAGAAGACGAAGGTAAGATCAAAAATGCTTATAAATGTCTCAGAAAAGTTAAATTTGTCTTATTTAGGTATCTGTCTTGTGCTCATTTCCCAGCCTTCGCTTGGACTGCTCATTGCAGACGTGGGCCTTCTGGAAATAAAAAAAATGAAAAAAAAGCTGGACAGTGCCAACAAAAACTAGGGCTTTAAAAAAAAATCCTGAGCTTTTAGGAAACAAACAAACCAAAACACACCCAAACAACCAACCACACACACAGATTTTCTTTTTCTTTCTCATGAATGACAAGGGACATTTCATGAATTTCATTAACTAAAAGTTCAACAGCAATTAACTCTCTTCACAGAATCACTGTCTGACCTTCCCATTTCCTCCTATGTCCATCCACAGTTGCGTATGATGTGCCAGTATCCAAAACCCACACCCTGCTCAAAACCAAACCAAAGCAAAAACCTTAAGTCTGGGCAACTGAAGGCTCCCTTCAATCCAGGGAAATTTCCTAGCCAGAAGAAAATGAACATTTCAGTTTTAAAAAAAAACCCACAACACTTCCGTGTCATTTGCACTTGGAGTGACTGCGAAGAGAGATGAAGGCTGTTATTAACAAGGATCCCTGCTGTTGTTTCAGTCAGTGATTTATCACCTTCACGTCTAAGTAGAAGGAGACCAGGCTGCAGAAAGGAAACAATTCATTCAAGGTGGCCTTTTCTCCTTCTGCAGTCAGCTGCTGAAAAAAAATTTAGTAATTTCTACTTACTTAGTGCCTATCTACAGTGGCAGCATGATCCTGCTCATTCACATTCACAATAAAACATGCTGCTCAAAATACATTCTTCAGAGAATGCAACGTTCTAATACAACTGATCATTTTTCCTCAGTCAAGTGTCCAACTCAGTCTAATAAGTATATTCCATGTCTTTTACTTTATAATTTGCATAGGATTATGGAATTTTGGAATTCACATTACCGTTAGAGATTATCACATATACTTTGACTTAAAATACTGTGTTTACATACTAGTTTTGCTCTGATATTTACTATGAAAGCTGACCGATATTTTTATAACACTGATGGATACAATAGTCAGTAATCAAAATTAATGCTAACTCAATAAAGCAATTGAAAGATGAAATTTTGACAGTTTAAAATGCAATGCTGAGTTGAGAAGCAGTGCTTTGCCTATTTTTGTAATGAAATGGAAATAATTAATCTCTCAAAGTATAGCACATGTGGCACCATATTCCTCTTCAAAATTTTTCATAAATCTCCCAAGTTTTTCACTCAATACCAATCAAATTTGCAAAAACTCCCCCTGAAGAGTGTTTTTTTGTTGTCTGCATATGGCCACCAAAAAAGGGGAAGCTCTCCATAGTCATCTAAATGTAATTCACTGTACTTTTTCCCCCCATAAACTTTATTTTCCTGTTAGAATTTCTGGGCATTTCCACAGAAGGTGGATTACAAAGTGAAAGACAAGGTACTGAAAAGGGATATATATATTTTCTAGAAACAAGGACAGTGATTTTTTTTTTTTCCTGCTTATGCCGCCCTCCTCCCCTTGCCAGCAGCATTACCCAGAGCACATACTGGTTTCCCTCCCCACCCCAGTTTGATTTTCCACTCAGTTGTGCTTTGTTGGAGTCAGTTGTCTGCAGTAAGAAAAGATCATCTTTTGCTGTTACAGCACTACACACGTGCCTCTTAGTTCAGACAAAAAGGCATAATTTTTTTGTTATCTTAGCTTGTTTTCATCATTTACCAGAAAAGGAGGAGATGGGGATAAACTGGAAGACAAAAACAATAAGAGTTTGGGGTTGCCCATTATGTTTTTTCTGGATTTTTTTAATTTGAGAGGCAGATGGGGGAAACATAAATCCAAAACATGCTGCTAGAGATGGGTAGAAGGCAGAAAGGTTTAGCATCAGGGTTGCCACAAAAGCCGCCTCTTTACACCATGATTTCACCTGGCTTTGATTTAGTCTCAAGCAACCAGGAGTGCCATGCTTGGTATCCTTCCCTCACTACTGTCGTTATGGATCGTTTTTACTCCACATTTTGTTTATTTTTTAAAGAATATAGACAGAATGCAAACAGAGATAAAATTTTAGCTCAAGCAGCCAAACCCACAAGTTTCGTTAAACTGCTGTGAGTCTTCACCCAGAGAGAGAAAAAGATCCGGGCCATAAATAGTCTAACTGTGACAAGTTTGTCAAGCCTACAAGGAAGCTGATGAAATGTTTTTAATAAAGAAAATAAAATTAAGACATTACTTAATTTTGCTTGAAAAAGATTTTTCTAGAGTTGGGACTGAGCATTCCTTGGTCTACATTCAAAATCTCAAACTACATTCATTATTTTGTTCTGAAATGTCTCAGAATTATTTCTTTGACTTTCTGGACAGAATTACTTCATCAACTACCTTTAGAAATATAAATCAAATTACCTTGTGCAAGTAAAGCTGATCTAGGACTTTTTCTATCAGAGTTACTGGACAGAATCAAAAGAGTAAGAATAACAAGGGCTACAGAAAACAACCTCTACAGTAAAGACTGAAAAAAAGTAAAAATAAAATAAAAGAAGAAAGGGTATGTTTAGTTGAGAAAAAACAAATGATAAATATGGCAAAACAGACTTCATAAAGGAAAAAGTTTGCTTCATGGAGGAGAGTGAACAAAAATGTCCATGGGGAATAACACAAGTAATGGATTCCATTTGCTTTTCGGAAACTTAGCTTAGACATTGGGAATGGAAACCATTATAAAACAAAAACTTCATCTTAATAGCAAGATAGTTAACATACTGTCTGATTGCCCACGAATACTATGGTGAACCTCTAGTAAAACAGGTTTAAGACAAATTAAACTTGACTTCAGTGAAGTTAATCTTGCCAATGCTGAACTAAATGTTCCTTCTAGTTCAATTTTCTACAGTGCTATGACTTTGCTTCCTAGAATTACATGTTCAGAGATTAACAAAGAATACATTACAAATGTCAGAATCGCCATCACAATATATTTTTGATAAGCTAGAAATTAAAATACTGAGCTTTGGGAAACAAAAAAGTCACACCAGCCGAGATTCCACTGTAGTTTGATAAAACAACCCCTACTCTCAATTACTGGAGAGAAGGATTTGACAACAACAGGCAATCCTATCTGTTCAACACAATACAAGAGTGATGGCTGACTGAAACCAAAATTCAGATTACCAGGATAAATGATGTATTGTCACAGTACAAAAGGGTATTGAAGGAACAACAAAGAGGAAGGCAGAATTGACACCTACATGCATCTCATTAAAAAGAAAAATTTGATTGAATGCTTGACTAAATGTAACAGATCTTTCAAACCACAAAGCTCGCAATTAAATTAGTCCTATCTAAAACAAACAAATGAGAAAGACACGTGACCACATGGAAGAATTATAACACTGACTGCTGATGAATTACAAGCAAAAGCTAATGCACTGGTCAGGAAACCAAAATGTATTAAGTACTGTGTGTTTAACTACTTGATATATGGAATACATAGAACATATTACACATATTTCATATTATATATTTTATATCGTATCATAATTGTGTGTTGTATATAAAATATGTACTTATCATATTGATAATATTTCATATAATAATTTAATATATGATATTGATGATATATAACATAGTACATAACTTTTAAATAATACATTAATTAAATGCATACATGTATTCTCCATCAAAATAAGAATCAGAGAAAATTACATTATGCACACACGCTAATGAAAACCAACCAACTAAAAAAATAACCAACTAACCCACCCCCTAACTCTCAAATACCACTGCAGGACTTTTAAGTTTAAAAAATAAAAAGGTCATGTAACTGTCAAAGTGCTAACTTAATTAAAATCTTTGAACTACTCAAAAAAATAAATAACATTCCAACTTTTATCACGAGCTGATAAAAGTTGATGTTGAAAACCTAAATAGGAGGTTTTCCAGTTATCCACAGGTTTTTGTGAACACCACAGAAGTTTCAGCGTGAATTGCTAGACATTTTAAGTCCCATATACATCAAGAATTCAAAAAATCCAACAGCCAAGAAACCCTCCTATTTAAACAGCTCTAGTGGATTTTTTATGCTGCTGGACCAGGCAGCACTCCTGCTAATGCAGCCCAGGATACCATTGGCCTTCATCACCAGACCACATTGCTGGCTCATGTCCTCCACCAGGACACCCAGGTCTTTTTCTGTTGAGCTGCTTTCCAGCATCCAGGAGATGTAGCAGGAGATGTAGGAAATACAAATAGTTTGTATTTCTCCTTGTTGAACTTCAGGAGGTTCCTATCAGCCCATGTCTCCAGCCTGTTGAGGTCCTCCTGAATGGCAGTGTGACCCTCTCGCGTATCAGCTACTCCGTCCAGTTTGGTGTCATCAACAAACTTGCTAAGAGAGCACCCTGCCCTGTCACCCAGATCATTAATGAAGATGTTAAACAGGATGAGACCCGGTATTGACCCGTGGGGTACACTGAGAGTTATTGGCCTCCCATTATGTGCCACGAGTTGTAATCAGGACAGTAATTTCAAGATCCTTTTTTGCATTATCTATGCAGTTGCACCACAGAATGGCATAAAAGGCATTTCGTGCCAACAGTGTTAGTTCTATATTAAATGATAACATGAAGAAAAGTAATTTCTCCACACTACAGCAGAATAAGGCCTAGCTTATGGGTATCATTTCTATCCAACAACCACCTAATTCAAGTCAGTATCTTCATGAAGAGAGCTTAAAAGAATTCGCCTCACCATGGTATCCACATCAAAAACCCAAACACACTGGGATGGAGAATTCATCCTTCTTTTCTGTACCTATCAGAGCAAAATAACTCTTCATCAGCCTGAGGGGTCAATAGACTGCATATTAAATTTTTCATTAGACCTTTTTTTAACCTTCCTCATTGTCCCTCTTCTTTTTTATTGCATCTCCAAATTCCTATTTTCCTTTGTATCGTTTATCTTTTAGCAATCAAATGCTTTATTTTGTTCCACTTCTGATCCCCTCTCGTTGCACACCCGTAGCTCCCCCATCTCCTAGTTCTGCATGTATTAAATATTACTGGCTTCATGTTACGTTCAAACTTTTTGATATCTGGTTTGGATCATCCTGTGATGAAGCAAAAGGGATCTGTAATTAGATACAAAAAAAATTCAAAGCTAAAAGCATAGCATTACATAATGCATTCAGTATTAAGAAGTATTTGATAGGTTGCTCAGAATTTAAAGCCAAACGTCTTCTCATCTCTCTTTCTCAGCTCTTTGTGTTTCATTAGCACGAACAGGTTTTGACTTTGACAGCATTTTTCTCACATTCTGTACATTGCTATGTATTTGTAGAAATGTAGGATGCCAAAATCCACCACTCTTTACAGTCACTGAATATCACTGAATTCTACCTTAAAATCAGAAGGGAAGATAGAACTTGTACAAACATCCCAAGTGTCTAACAAAGAACATCACTTGCCACTACAGTCACTGGTACCTTCACCACCAGAGGTACCTTCACCACCAGTGGCACCCTAAGTAGAATTTAGATTTTGGGAAGGTGGGGCAGAGGGAGATGTCGTGCCATTGGTGCCAGAAGTCTTGTAGCAGTTACTTGCCACGTCCCAGTAAATCCCATGACTTCTGTAAGCAGGTACTATAACTGGGGGCAACAGCTACGGCACGGAGGGAGTTTTTCTCCCAGAGAAGTAGCAATTTACTGGTCACGCCAAAGCATGCAATATGCCCTGACGGGGCTCTCCCACACTGTTCACAGCTTTCTGAGTGCCCACTGTAACTATTTAAAAACTTGGCTAATGCTTTGCACCAGCAGCTTCTTAGCACCGCCCGCAAACCTGGCAGCGTTACACAGGCAATTATACAATGGCTCCGGGAGGGAGGGAGGGAGAGGGATGCGGTTGCCAGTGCAGCCAGCTCAGGCACCACGGCCATTGCCAGAATTTCTTTTGAGGGATTTCTTGGGCAAAATGGCACAGATGAACCTGAGTCCATGGTGCCACACTCACTTAACACCACTCATCAGCGTGGGTGCAGGGGAAGGACAGGGACTGCTCTCTGAAGCGCTGGTTTGCAGCATCACAGCTTGGGGGGCAGCAAAGGACCCAAAACACTGGGTAAAATTTTGAACCAGGCCATACACTGAGAAGAAATATGAAAAAAATATTAGATAAAAACCGTGAATTTAGGATAAGTCCTTTATTTCAGCTGTAGGATGGAATTGATAGACAGCGCAGAATTGACAGACAACTGATAGACAATGTAGAAGCGTGGCCAGTACATGTTAAGAGCCATTCACTTCATTCCCCTCAGCGGAGACAATAATTTGTGGGTTTTCTCCCTGGACATCCACATTTACACATTTTTTAGGAAAATTTTCGTCTCTGAAACTGCCGATGGGAGTATTGAATGAATTCTGTGTTTTTCTTTGCTTGTGTGTGTGGCTTTTGCTTTACTCTATTAAATTGAGGGAACTCGGGTTGAGATAAAGACACTTTTACTCTTCTGATTCTCTCCCCCATTCCACTGGAGTGGAAGTGAGTGAGTGGTTTCATGGTCTTATTTGCCTTCTGGTGTGAAACCACGACAGCATGCTACAAGAAGCACAGGCTTTGGGGAAGGAAAGAGAAATGTCAAGGAAATAAGAGTGGAAACTCAGGGCACGCAGACCCATTTGATTGTTGCATTCAGGGGCTTCTCTCTCTTAGTGCATTCTCATGAAAATTGAAGTGGTCCCAAATACTGGTTTGGGATCCAACACGCAAACACATAGCCCACTACGGAGCTGTGCTTTTATTTTTGGCTAAGAATTCACTTATTATAAGTTCCTTGACCTTGGATATTTAATTCCGACTTACTAAATACTGTTACTTGAGCAGCAGCGTATGGGCTAGACAAGTTTAAACAACATTATGGCAACATTTGCAAGAGATATTTAGAGATAAGGAGATGTGTGTACTATTGCTATACTACGCACTCATTAATTTACGGCATATGCTATTTCCCCCAGTACCACTAATTATTGGAGTAACCCATTACGAAACTCCTGGACAAGCCAGAAGAAAACAGAATTCCAGAAATGCCTGAGATTTGGGTTTTAACAAGGTCTGGCTACAAAGTGATATGTTAGGAGTTCTATGACTCTATCCCATATCACTAATATCCAGACATTTCTCATTTACTACGTTATTTCAGTCATACAACGGGCAATAAGATGAATGTGAGGATGACAACTAAGAAGATACGCTTACAAAAATAATTCCCCAAACCCTTTGACACAGGACAATAAACTCTGCCTTTTAAGAGACCTTGGCTTGATTCCTAGCACTAGCACGGGGGGGAAAAACCCCAACACATGACAAAGGACTGATACACATTTGCTATTCAACAATAAGCTGCTGGCTAACAGAATAATGAAGCTTTACAGAGGGGAAAGAAGCACCAGCACCACAGAACCTTGAGGGTGAAAACTGAAGAGTACACCTTCAGTGCGGTGATAAACAGGACAAAGACAAACTAGAGATAACAAAAGCAAGGTCAAGAAGCAGGGGCAGCAGAAGCCCGTATCAGAGGGGAGATCATGCCAGCTCTGAAAGAATGTGACCTTATAAGCACACGATCTTAGGACTATAAGATGAAATCTCCTAAACGATGCATTCATATGTTCCAGGCCAGTTAAAGGAAACATACACAGCAACGGAGGAAATATAATATGAAAAAAACCCCCAACATTCTAATTTAGATACTGTTAATGTCACCCTAAATGACATTAATATCCCTTCAAGACTGCAGCAAATTAGTGATAAATGGGGAAGGAAGAATTCCTAGAGTTTTAGGATTATACATTGGACCTAAAATAATAATAATAAAATATGAAATTTAAGAGATTTAGATAAATGAATAAGACAATAAGACAAAACATCTGAAGGCACCTCTGTTTCTTTCTCCTTTTCTTAAAAACCAATAAATATGGCTTTGGAGCAAAGCTGGGACTACAGCTCTGTCATTGGAATATTTGGCTTCAACTTACAAATAAAAGCGCATCAAAACAATCATTATTGGAAGTGACATCATCTTTAAAATTTCTGGTCTACTGTAATAAACAAAAGTAAGATGGGCAGACAGGTTCACAGGAAGCATATCTTCATAAATACTTCCATATTATTATTTTAAACACTGGGAAAATACTGTTTTATTTTTAAATAAATAGGTAGAATTAAAGTTTAAAAAAAATTAAATATCTGTGTTTTCAACAGGGGAGTATTTCTTTTGAGTTACATACTTGCACCTCCCATATGCTTTTGCTTTCCACAAAACTACTATCAACAATATTTTCTGGGATGTAACTTGGCTCACAATTTCTTTCCCTACAGGAAAGGGAACTGTACCTTTATATTTCAGGCTATCACAGGAGATGCCCAACTGTCTCCTGTGAGTACATACATGATGTTCAGAAAGAAAAGAACCTTGATGGAAACAATCTATTATGTATGACAACGGTTCTGCTTTGGAGCTGAGGTAAGATATTCTTCTCGCACAGCTCTGAAGGTCCTGTTGGCAGGAGTAGTTCTTCCCAGATGGAGCAATACTACAGCTCTCCTTTAGAAAGTGAGAACGCTCTTGATCCACTTTCTAAGATACCAACCGTCCTCAGTCTCATTTTCCTTCTGTCCTTTTTACTTACAGGTGAACTGCACAGACAGATATTTAAAAGACAGATCAGTAGGATTGTTTCTCAGTCTTGTTAACTTTCTTTGCACAACACACTTCATCATTTGAGGCGCCCTGTACAGGTTCAGAACATTGAGATATATGCATCTGTAATATAGTAAATTATGTCCATCTGAACTGAGAGAGTTGGGGTTGTTGGCCTTGAGAAGAGAAGGCTCTGGGGAGACTTTTTAATGGCCTTCCAGTTCCTAAAAGGGGGCTACAGGAGAGATGGGGAGGGACTCTTGATGAGGGAATAGAGCCATAGGACAAGGGGTAACCGTTTTAAACTAAAAGAGAAGAGATTTAGATTAGATCTTAGGAAGAAATTCTTTCCTGTGAGGGGGGTGAGACCCTGGAACAGGTTGCCCAGAGAAGCTGTGGCTGCCCCATCCCTGGAGGGGTTCAAGGCCAGGCTGGATGGGGCTTGGAGCAACCTGGTCTGGAGGGAGGTGTCCCTGCCCAGGGCAGCAGCATTTGAACTCGATGATCTTTAAGGTCCCTTCCAACCCAAACCATTCTATGGTTCTATGAATGAAGTATAAACAAAGACCTAGGAGCAAATTCAGACCCATTAGTTAACGCAAGAGCTATTTCTAGCATTTTAACTGTTACCTACTATCTCCTGCAATGGGACCCTTGGTTTAGGGCAATATTTTGAAAGAAAAAACCATCCCAATTCACACATCTCCTATGGTGATGATCCATTATGCAAGCTGATGTCTCATGCTCGAACGTTGTCGGTAACGGGCAGTATTCCACAGCATCAGTAAAAACTTTTTTTAAAAGAAGAGCTACTGCTAATGCTCAGTACATCCTTTCATCAGTGACAGAGGAGCAATTGTACCTCACCAGCTTTGCAGTGCCACTGACCCTCGCCCTGCATCCTCCAGGCCTAAGCAATCAAAGTATTTATGACTGGATTCGTCTCTGACCCAGATACAGAACTGATTATTGATGCCTTCATTTGGCAGGAGTAATTCTGACCTACTGCGCTAATAATTTTGCTGATGGGAACTAATTAGCAACCAGTCTACACACTTTCTTTAACCTAGCTGTTAACAAGCTCCTAATGAAACTTCAATCAAGTCACACTGTGCACTGGATAAATAAACGTGCATGCATATGCACACGTGTGTATACACACTGGGACGATGACTGTAGTGAAAGTAAAAGTAAAACCTGCTGAAACGCAAACCAGAGTGTCCAACGTCTCGACATTGACCAAGATAAGGGTGAGAAATTGAAGCGGCTGGATTTCTACCTCCAGAGTATCTCATACAGGTCAATTTAGGACAACCCAGAGGAGACTCAAATCTCACAACTATGTAAGTATAGCCCTTCTCTGCAATAGTGCATCGATGCTATGAGAAACACATATTGAACTCTAATTAAGTAAAAAAACCAATAAATTAATTGATGCTTATTAGATTACCTCAATGATTAGAAGTAATTCAACATCCCTAGTTACTTCTCAAACACACTAAGTTTTAAAGGAACGAGTCAATGAACTTAAGTGCCTAGGGTGGCGAGTTGTGAATATTCTCGTGTTAGGACAGACTGGGGCTCTTCCACAGCTCTGAAACAATGTTTGAATCCATTTAACCCAAGAAGTCATACAGCCATGGTCAGGATTTGGACTAAAGCTAAATCTTTAAAAAAATAATAAAAAACATCTCCAATTATGTCCGATTGAAATTAAACAACTAAAAATGGGGGGCAGGGGGAGTATCGTATGTGGTAAAAAACCAAACAAAATTCTATGCGATATTCTAAGTAAATAGTAAATGCCTATGCACTCTGTATTCACTCATCATATGTAATGCATCAATGCCATTAGGCCAACACTGAACACACTAGAGAGCAAATCTCTGTGTTAATCAACTCCTGCTAAAGCACTTCAAGATTCAGAATAATCAAATGGAAAATAATCTTCATGGACTAAATCAATAAATGTTGAAGAAAAGCATGCAGATCGATTGCTCTTTATGTTTCTTTGATCATTTTGTGATTCGGCATAGAAGCGGTAGTTAACGCCATTTGAACGTGGTAAGTCCTGCAACAGCAGAAGCATTTAAGAAAATAGCCTGCCTAAATTCATCTAAATATCACTTTTTAACTGATCAATATCTACCAATTTTACCCAAAGAGAAACATTTGTGTCTCATTCTATGAAATATGAATTGCATGTATACAAAATCTCTTACATAACTTTATGATAAATCACAGAATCACAGAATGAAATGGGGTTGGAAGGGACCTCTGGAGATCAGCCACTCCAACCCCCTGCCAGAGCAGTTCCAGCCAGAGCAGGTCCCACAGGAACGTGTCCAGGTGGGTTTAGAATGTCTCCAGAGAAGGAGACTCCACCACCTCTCTGGGCAGCCTCTTCCAGGGCTCTGCCACCCTCACAGGAAAGAAGTTTCTCCTCGTGTTGAGATGAAACTTCCTGTGTTCAAGGTTGTGCCCGTTCCCTCTTGTCCTGTCTCTGGGCACCACTGAAAAAAGACTGGCTCCATCCTCCTGACACCCACCCTTTAAGTATTTATAGGCGTTGATCAGATCCCTCCTCAGTCTTCTCCAGATTAAGAAGACCCAAGTCCCTCATAAGGAACTAAACTAAACTAAATAATCACACCCATTCTGTGAATATTGAAGACAAGCTGAAAACTTCTATTTTGTTCTGTCTAGCACTTACAAACCGACAGTCTGGTTGATACTTTAAACCAACTTCTACACCACTGGTTTACCTGCACTAGACTCATACCAGAGTTAGACACTTGGTTCCATCCTGTACTTTTACGTCGGAAAAAAAAGCACAAGATTTAAACAATCTCAAATCAGGCTATTTGACCTTTTCTGATTACCAGTGTCCACTCAACCTTTTCAGGATGAATGGTGGATATCTTTGTCCAAGACAGTTTATTCAGCAACCACAATACTTCCTATAAGTTAGATAAATTGAGCGGTCACTTAACAGGGAGAAAGGCCAACATCAATTGCAGCAAAGGTCACTCGGTTCAGTTATCACCTACTGTATTAAATTATCATCAGATCTGAACAGCAATTTCATCAATAACCCATCCAACTAGAATGACTACGAATGTCAGAAACCACCCACACACCCCATGGTGGGCGCAGAGCATACAAGGAACTCCCACGTCCCCGTGAGGCAGCGACAGCAAAGACCACTGCAGAAACACCTGATGGGAACAAAGGTCCTCATCCAACTGTTTGGTGGGAAAGGAGAGGGAACAGAAAGGCACTAATAAGCCGGTGCTCTACAGTATAGTCTTTCCCACTCTACTATAAACACCAACCAACGCGCCACAACTTCAGAGTACTAACTTTCCATTAACTCTGGACTTGAAGCTTTGCATGTAACATCTCACCAACTCACAGGAAGCGGAAGCGATACCCTGAGACAACAAAATTAACAAGAAGGTGTTCGTTCCTCATCTGTGAGAGGACTTAACTACCCTGACCTTCAGCTTGAAGTTTTGCAGTATCGCAGGATTTTCGGCGCTCTTATGGTCACTCTGGGAACACCCTGCTCTTCCCAGTGTCACCGGTCAGTTCTGCTGACTCCGACTCCACAAAGAGCAAGAGGCAAGAGGAGAAACATTTACCATAAACTTTAAATAAATAAATACAATTACTCTGATACAGAAAACAATTTCATAATTATTTTGAACCAGTTACTACCAAACTCCCAAGTGTTAAGAAAAGACTTTTAGCTTTTCTCATAACCAAGTGTTTACACTGTTGAAAAACATTATTTCATGATTTTAATGATATTACAATAGTTCAGTAACTCTAAGAATCCCCATAAATGTGAAGAGTTCAAGCATGAAGTGTTTATGCAGTTTAGTCATTTATGTGACAAGGAAACACAATACATGTAAACTGACTCTATGAAGGGAGTTATTTATTCTTTTTTTTAAAGAAACACAATTAGTTACTTCTACACGTGCAACTGTAAAACAAAACTAAAGTCTACACGTTACAAAAAAGCCGCACCGTGCTGTGTTTTTATTTTGTGTGTTTATTTTATTCAAACAGCTAACGGGAATTACACATACACAATATCCATACTTAGATCCCTTTCATATTTTCAAATAAATCATAATGTAATTTTCAGAAAATCCACTCTGAAAACAAATGTGAAAGTGAATGCCTGAGCATTTACAGATGAAATCTATACTGTCTACTCCGGAATCTGCAGAGTAACAGCTGGCGTTACATCCAGTCGGGAATGACAAGCAATACCATATGGCGTGTTTTTCTAATGCAGTTCAAAACACTGAATATCCAAAATACCATACTTAGAGGAAAGAAAAAGGGACTTGAAATCCAACCATTACTAATAATTAGTCCAATAATTAGTCTACTTTGCTCTAAATTATTTAGCTTTATTCCTAGCATGACCTCTCACCTATATTATGGTCTAACTATACCATTCGATGGTGCAAAGCAAAATGATTTACCATTAATAAATCCTTCCTTAGGTAATGTTGCCCAAAATCAGAATGGTTCATGCAAACTCTGTATTTTACATTTAAGATGATTTTTAGAATCACTTAATCTTTTATTTTTTTTTTCCATTACATGAAATGTTATTTCTAAACACCAGGAACGAGTCAATACGGTATCATTTAAAGTTGTAGCCATCATTCTCCTCCAGAGATCAAACAACAACAGAAGTTTTGAATAAAGATTAATTACTTCAGGACATAAAAAAATGACAATATAACTGACTCTATTTCCCTTCCAATTTACACTCATAATCTATGCTGATGAAGTTAAGGCTCATACTTGAAAACATCATGGTACTAAAAAGAAAACACTCAGAAAAAGCCAGGTTTAATCAGCAAAATGTTAGTTTTTCTCTGTTACCTGGAAACTTTGTTTCTAACAAAGCACAAAACCGCAAACTTTTTAAAAAGGGGCAGGAAGGAAGGTTACTCTATAGTTTAAAAGAAGCTTTGATTGACAGAGATATGTATTTATAGAGATCATGGTTTTATCTTTATATTCTAAGATGCAGTTATAACAACCTGTCACTGACTCTACTGAATTAATGGCAGAGCACTCTTACTCTGACACAGAGAGAACATACTGTATGAAAACAACATACTGATACAGCAGTATTAATAGTACTGCGGGTTTCACTTACAACCAACCATTGTATTGACAGCTTTAACGTATATACTTCTAAAAAAGAAAAAAGAAAAAAAAAGGAAGCCAAAACCCAACAAATCTCTTTTGCAGTTAAGAACTTAGCATATATAAATAGATAAATTATTTTTTTAAAAGATAATTTTGTGACGCTGTCAATATTTTTCAGGAATGTAGTTTTAGACAGTTTGTTTCAAGTGTTCATACAAATAATTATCTAGAAGGAACAAAAATACTACACATAATACTAGGTAACTAAATTAAAAACCCATACGAAAGAATATCCATATTTAATATATTTAAAGAAGATTTGTGTTTCCTTATTGTTCTCAGGTGCTCCCCTTTTTTTACATAAGGTTAACTAGAAATCAGTTGGGCCTCCCTTGAAAACTGTAAAGGGCTTTTGCAACAAGTCGAATAAATTTGTGTTTTTCATAAATGAGGATTTTAAATGGCATTAAACCCAAAGCAAAATAGCAATCCAAAGTGACAGTGGTGCTAGCTGTATTTCACAGCAACATTTACTGCTCCAAAGAGCGCTCTATATTGCGACTTCACTGACCGGGGTGAATCCATCTGTCCCACTATTAGTCCGTAGCTAAGAATGAAACAGATAAACTCCAACCTTCAGTTTGAGTTTACTGATTAAAGATAGAGTCTAAGGCCATCTGCTAAATTAAAATAATCTGTCAGGATACCAGAAATCCTGACACTGAGAAACAGGCGGCAAAGATCTTTTGGCAATGAAAACTACACTGAGTAATACTATAGCATCACTATAATGATATAGGGATTTCCAAGAGGCTACTTATATTTAACCACCACAAAGAATTTAAAACACCGACGCACCAGGCCATACTGGTGAAATGTGTTCTTGCAAGCACATCAGTAACAATCAGTTAGACTCTAGTAATTTGCAAACTAAGAGACTCTGAATTGCACTGGTCTGAGAAGAAATACTGCATTCCAAAATGCCCTACACAAATTCTTGTTCGTAAACAAACTACAAAAATATCTTACTAGCTACTGCGAGCAGAGAGATGGCATTGAAACTGCAGGCAATCTTAGAGCTGAAAGAATGATCTTACATTCATTTCATATTTTGCTCAGCCCTCTATCCCTGCAGTAGAAAGATCGTTTGGCTTCCCATATTGTACTGAAAAGCTACCTAAGGATACTAAATTGGAAAAAATAAAATCAGCTTAAAATTTAATGAAGACCAACCAAAATTATCAAAAAATAATCACTTGATTACTAATTCAAAGGGTACATGCATGACCTTTACAATTAAAATGGGCATTGCTTTTATGCTAATAGGAACAATTTCTGTATCTTTACCAGACTGATGCACAATTATCAAGGCAGATAAAAGCAGAAGCTTGGAATCATGCTGAATGGCCTCTCTCATAAGAGGCCACCATGAAGTAATTTCAGTTTGAAAGCTTTTCCATTAAGTAGGTTTTAAAACAATATATTCTCACTTTGAAACTTTTCTTGAGACCAGTTACTTTTAAACACACGACATTCTCTGCTTTTAAAATGGAATAGTGATGAAAAGCTTGGTTAAATGCAAAATCATGGCCAACAGCCAGGCCAAAGGTACTTATCTCCCAGATTTCAAAGTGACAGGTAATATACTTGAAAAGTCTAACTCTCAGAGCCTTCTTTGCTATCACAAGGAGTAAATTCTTTTTTGTCTATACTACATTGAAATTTAAAAATAAAGGGTCTCAGAGGTGGCAAGAACTACATGAGTAAGCAGCACTTTTCGTTACTTCAATTCTACAGAAGACAGCAGTCTTGGTAGATGCAAAAAGGAGACAGAAATGGATTGGACACATAAAAAAGAACTCCTGTATTAGCCTTGAACCGTCAACTACAAACGTAGAGTAACTATAGGAACTAACAGAAATCATTAAAGCTTTCCCAACTGCCACCCGAAGAACACAGGATGCCAAAGTTATGTTAATCCAAAAGTCATGTACCCATGGGTTTTCTAAGTCTGCTTGTTAAAAATACATTAGCATTATGCTCAGAATCAATTCTAACAGGCACTCATCTTTCTGAAGGATAAAAAGTCTACAAATTCTTCCAAAACAGAAGGAAACAAAGTACCACCTAGCTCAATTTCATCTTCTGCTACCCATTCCTTTTAATTCAAGGGATTAGGTGTTATTACTTAACTAAAGCATAAAGGTTAATCTATCTAATAGCTAAGCATCTCCTGAAAAGAAAACGAGACACACATTTTTTACCTCTGTGGGTTTTTTTGAAAGTCAGTTTTAACATGGCTAGTTAAACACAACAAAATCAGTGCTGGGCATTTTGTTTGAATACGATACTACAAAATACATATTAAAGAAGAAAGATTAATTTTTTAGCATAAAATGTAAATTAAAATGGCGAAAAGGAACATCTAGGAACTTCTCAGGGAAAATATTTTCCCCCTTTTATCCAATAAACAGTGAATGGCATTTATATATTTTTCATCTCAAGCCTTCATTTTCTAGTTAAAAGAAAAAATAGTACTTAAATATCTTCTCTGTAAACATCTAAAAATTATGCTGAACCAAATTACTGCTGGTTTTTCTACCTTCCAATTCCTATGTTCCAGAATGGATGTTAAACACTTGTTGGAATGTTACCTTGAGTCATTACCAGGAGTTAAAGCATATAAATTTGGACCTAGAAATTTCTCAACGGAAAAATCCCACAGAAATACCCTGTTATTATGATCTGTATAGTGAGAGAATACTTTTGTACTAAATGTCCTGCTAAAAGATTCAAATTGGCCTCTCTCTTGACCATGATAAAAACTCACAGAATTATTAAACAAAATGAGATTAGGAAAAGCGCAAAAATTCCTGTTAAGAGATCGTGTAGGTATGTATCATATTTTACTTATTAAGCTTACACTAAAAGTTTCTCAACTTCTTATGAAGCGAGGAAAAAAAGGTGTGATCTCTTGATGGCACATACTCGATGATATCACGAGCGCTACATGTGACAAGGTGGCTCTTAGCCTGGGAAGCAGAGCACAGCAAACCACTGACGGCTTTATCTATTTCCTAATCTGGCATATTCCAGGTCGCCTTCGATGCTGCGGGCTCTAAAGAAACAGCAGCAAATGTCTTCTGAAGAACCAAATGTCTATAGGGAGGGCAGCCGAATATTAAAATCAAGTTTTGGTGTGACTGGTATTCAGATTTTGTAAATCATATATCTGTTAATGGTATTCTAAAAAACAAAAATATTTTGGGCTTTGTCTTCTAATTGAACTTTGATTAAAAAAAATCTTAGATGGTGGCAGCATGAGATAAAATAGGACTGTCTTTGTGTCTCTCTTATTCTTCTCTTTGGAAGTGCATTGATACAACATCCCAAAAAGGTGAATCACTATTTCTTATTGCAGGTAGGAGCCTATGGCAGTAAGAGCAACGTTTCTCCTCCAGAATACTGAGCAGTTATTGACCAGGCAACTAATACAGACCCAGGTCAAGGGGACAAACATCTCATATGGCCCCCATTAGACCACTGAGACAGAAAAAGGGTAGGATACAGAACAGCTAATAGAAGTTGTATGAGAAACTGGGATGGAGACCAAAAACCTATCATTTCTACCAAAAAAAAAAAAAAAAAAACACACCAAAAATGAAACAAAAAACCTACAGACAATAGATTTGAAAACTCATGAAAACCTCTGTATATACAAAAACTTACTGTGCTTTAAAGAACTAGTCTGAATGCTTCATTTCTCATCTATCTGTATCGCGCCTCGTATCAAACTGATGTTATATCACTCTGTAGCAACTGAGTTATCAGAAGAAAAGGCTCCCCACTCAAATAATGTGGTTTTGTGCCTTTTCTGTTTGGTTGGGGTTGTGTGTGTCTATGTTGTTTTGGCTTGGTGGTTGTGGGTTTTTTCTTAGAATGAGTTACCCATGAAAAATCCCAATTTCCACGTGCTTCATAACTTTAGTTAATAAGCGATTAACAGCCAACTCAGTAGCTGGAAGGAATTCGCATTCGGGCAATGATCACCTCTCAGAAGGAAGAAATTCTCAACCTGAAGTTGGAAGATAAAAGTCACATTAAACCAACGAGAGCAACCGCTATGTAAATGGTAGATACTGTGCTGCTCCGCACAACGCTAATAGGTTGATTTATCAAGAAAGATTAGAGTTCACTAAGCAGAGCTCAGCTAAGTGATAGCTGAGGGGCATGACAACTGACAAATACTCTTCTTGAGTAATCTAGTCATGAAGGGGAAAAAAGGATTACAGAAAAAGGCAAACTAGCTATAAAACAGTGCAACGTGCAGACAATAGTGTAGTCTTTCAATTACAGCCATAGAAATCCTACTACTTAAAATATTTACAATAAATGTAAAGCAGAGCTTGGGAAAGACACGGCAGATTGGGAAGAAAGAAGAGAGAAAGGGTAATTATTCAGCCTCATTAAATTTTTCATCAGAAGCAGCAAACTATCATAGTTTGAGCATTTCCTTTTTCATTAGAGTGCTTTTTAATATTGACATCCAACCAATTATGTTCAAACTAATTCCCAGAATACTGCGAGAATGTAGCTACTTTCAGAAGTTTTTCCAGATTAATGAACTGCATTATTTTTTCATTAGAAGCTGCAGCGTGCTCCGAGACATACAAAGTGGGGAACAAAAAACCCACCCTGAACAGAACGTATTCTCCAAAAAGCCCTCAGCTTTCTTAATGAGTTTCTATCTTCAGGGAGCCTTCTTCATCTTTACTTTAAAAATTCAAAACCAAAAGCAACACTACTACTTCAAATGGACTCCTTGTTTATAACCAACTGAAGCAAATTAGATGAACTCTCTTGTCTGTTAGCACCAGACACAGGTGAAGTGATACAACACAAAAGTAAATCTTTTTTTAATTGCCATGCTATCTTTCATCTTCTACACTCCAATTTTTATGTTGGGTGTTTTTTTTCTCCGCAGATGTGCTATTCATTAAACTGTTTTCCCTATCTAGGTTAAACTACTTCAATAAAATTCTGAAGATTCTGTAAGCCAATGATAACGTGTTTCTTTTTGAATATTTTCAATGGAAAAAAAAAAAAAAGAGTTAACAGAAAGGCAATATATTGTCTGATTCATTATACAGAAAGCAGGGCATCTGTGTTTTATGGCTTCTTAATATATTTTGTCTTTGCTTTCCAAAATAACTCTCTCTGGTAACATTTACATAAGAGGTGATGGATGTTTGTCTTAAATTGAAAAGAAATTGCAACACTGAATTGCATTAGCAACTAATATAAGCACCACAAGAACGAAAACTCTTTTTTTTTTTTTCTCTTCCTTTTAATATTTTATCTTTAATTAAGTTGCACCTTTTCTTCATCTCAAGTTCTCCTTAAATCCATGTTTTGTTAATGAATGCCTGCCTCTAGCATCGCTCTCAGGGGATTATATACAGACTGGATTCCATTCATAGCATAATAATAATAAACTTTCTGGAGAACAGCGTTTCACTTGTTGAGAAAACAATATATTTAGAAAGGTATGGGCACATACTGAAGATTGCCTTTAATTTATTAAGACAGCAAGGTGATTAGTTCCGAGGATATATATACAACTTTTATAAGAGATACCCAAGCTACTTTAGAAGCAAATTATCTACTGTCATCTTTCCTACAATGGCTCACACCCAAACTAGCATCCTTATATCAACAGTAACAATAAGCAATTTACTCCAAGACACAGATTCACTGTTTCACCGTTTTCTAGTTTAATAATAATATGAAAGATTTCTCATTGATATGAACATACCTATAACCTACTTCTTAAATGACAGTGACGAAGAGATTACGTAACCAATAGTTTTTGTCATTTTGAGAGACTTTATTTTCTGTTTGCATGGCAGGGATTTATAGTTCACTGAATTGTTACTTTCTTTCTAGTCAGCAATGTTCCCTTATAGGTGAGGCTTCAAAAAAACCATACTTATTTTGGAAACCCTACTTACACATCCAAACGGTAAAATCTTTACTACCCAATTTTAGCTTTTGTTTTTGGACCCTGATACTTAAGGACTATTTTGTCTTAAGAGAGAAACTAAGCAGTACACTGTTCAGAAGAAACTATGAAGAACTGTAACCTAGCAATTTCAGTATTTTCAAGGGAAGGCATTTACTTCATAACATCCTCAGAGCAATAAAATGAACTTCTTACAGACCTAGGATAAGCAAAAGACAAAAATGATGGTATCTCAAAGCCCAAGTCATCCAATATCCATATAACAGAATCATAAATTTAGAGTAAATCCCACCACATGTAATTGGCAGTACCTCTGATAAAATAGCTTAAATCTGTACTATGACAAAAGAACCAAGACTCGATTATAATCAGTACATATACTCATCATCTTGACTTATTCACTAAAGCTTTTAAAGCATATTAAACAGAGAAGGGGAAAATAAAATGTTTATCACTAGTAAATATGTAAATCACCTATACAAATCTGTCATGGTATGCACTTTGCAGAGCTTCAGGTGCAGAATAGCCCATAGACTTCTCCTGTGGTTCTCTACAAAGACATGGAATTACAGTGTAGAAAAATAATCTGAATTTCCTAGCTTTATGGTTCAGGTACCCAAATCTATTCCCAAGGTGTTGACATTCATATATCAAGTTGAAATATGGAGACCCACAAGTCATTCATCCACATCAAGTTAAAGACTACAAATCTTCCTTGCATGCTCAGTCGCTTTATCACTCTCCCTTTTCTTCCTTTCACTGCCTTTTCCATGGCACCAAGCACATCTTACAGGAATGAGCTGGTCTTTCCAATGTTGCTGTCTAAAAAGCAATGCTGACTCTGAATTTCACTTAGGGTTTAAAAAACAACAAAAAAAAAGTGGTTTCAATGACAGCCTTCAAATATGCCTCTTAAAAAAAAAAGCAAGCTCAGCAGCAGGAGCAGCTAAGCTGGAATTTCTTAAAATAATTTAGTGGCACATAAAAAAAATACACTTCTGTTATTAGATGTGACCACAAATTCAAGCCCTGCTACTGTTTTAGTCAGACACTGAAGACATAGGTAACCTACCATTCTATGTATTTTAAGGAAGCGCCATTGGATCCGTACAGTGTTGCTGGGCTGGAGCAAAAGTGTGGTCAGCAAGTACCAAGAAGGTGATTCTACCCCTCTACACTGCTCTGGTGAGACCCCACCTGGACAACTGTGTCCAGGTCTGAAGACCTCAGCACAGGAAGGACATGGACCTGTTGGAGGTTCAGCGGAGGGCCATGAAGATTAGCAGAGGCTGAAGCACCTCTCCTGTGAGGACAGACTGAGAGAGATAGGGTTGTTCTAGGGAAGAAAACTGTGGTTTTGTGTCTTTTGGTGTTGGCTGTGTAAAATTACTACATGGCATGTGACACAGCCAGAGACCCGACTCTCTCTTTACGACGATGTGGAGTGATAGGACGAGGGGTAACAGTTTTAAACTAAAAGAGTGGAGATTTAGATTAGATCTCAGGAAGAAATTCTTTCCTGTGAGGGTGGTGAGACACTGGAACAGGTTGCCCAGAGAAGCTGTGGCTGCCCCATCCCTGGAGGGGTTCAAGGCCAGGCTGGATGGGGCTTTGGGCAACCTGGTCTGGTGGGAGGTGTCCCTGCCCAGGGCAGGGGGTGGGACTGGATGATCTTTAAGGTCCCTTCCAACCCAAACCATTCTATGAAACTCAAAGCAAGAGCATTGCTACGTGCAAATAGAAGAAGGGATGACTGTCAAATCTGTGAATGTGGAAATGCTATGTCACATGTAAAAACATTCCTCTTACAACTGAAGAGATTTTCAACAATGCATTTTGGAACTATTAAACAGACAATCCTTCTTCCAAAGTTTTTCATAACAGTTTTCCTATGAAAATAGTTTTATCCTTTACTATGGCATCTTAATATCAGCTATTTGAACTATTTTTGGCACTTGAAATTATTTGAATGTGCTTTTAGAGTGTTAATAATTTATCTTCGTATCTTTGTAAACAGCATCTCTAACAAGTCTTAATTATGTCATTTTGTATAAAGCTGTGGTACATCGGAACACCAGCAATTGAAGAGAATTCAATTGTGCTAGGCACTGTACAAACACAAGTCATTATAAAACAATCTCTCTCTGTTCTAGTCTTTATTTCTCTAATGGCTTAGTGGTAAAATAGCTATTCCCCAGCACACATAAGGAGAGTTATATTATTGTTCACTAATATAAACATTTCATTTTGCATAATACAGGAGGTAGATAGTAATAACGTATCTCATTAAGAATTTTCTCATTGGATTAGCAGATGTCATCAATCTTTAAAACATTTAAGTATGTCTCATTACATCAGGAACCATTTCCAATTAATATCCTCAAACTCACTTTATGCAATATGAACAGTCTACCCAAAACAGTCACTTATTATTTCTATCCCCCTCTCTCTTTCAAAATACCTATGGAAAACTCTTATCAGTATTTGGACATTTGAAAGCCTGCTGCGTTTCCAGCAATGCTGTTCACTAGGGATCACACAACAAGCCCAGAGAAGTTGTCGATGCCCCATCCCTGGAAGTGTTCAAGACAAGGCTGGATGGGGCTTTGAGCAACCTGGTCTGGTGGGAGGTGTCCCTGCCCAGGGCAGGGGGGCTGGAACTGGATGATCTTTAAGGTCTCTTCCAAACCAAACTATTCTATGATTCCAAAAGACTTCAGCTTGGGCCAGTCAATAAGGGCTCCATCTAATACCAAATCCAAATCCTTTCCCAAATCCATGCAGATACACAAGATTTTCCATCTCTATTCCACAGACATAAAGACACCAAATCAATCTTGGCAATACTCACAAAATACAGAAAGTGACTTCAAAAAGAACAGCTACTGTGGTCTACTGACAACTTACAGAAATGTCAGCTGCACCAAAATGTACAGCACTAATTAATGCTGAGAACATGCTGATTGCTACAATAAATGTCTTAGATTTTGTGTGAAATCCAAGACACTGATGGGTTTAACAATGTACAGCATTCACATGAAAGTGGTAAATAATGGGATTTCAAGCAGAGATTGATTTGTGTTAGTAGTGGCAAAACTGCTTACATTAATTTTTGCTTGACTGAGATTTAATATCCAACACGATAATGTTATTTTAATTGTGATCATTTGGGAAAACTTTTACCAAATAATGTGAATTTTTAGAGTTTCTAGATGTTTTCCTCTAATTCTTCCATTATTTTAGAAAGTCCATATATTTTTACTGACTCACTAGACAGAAATAGACATAAAAAGCAAGAAGAAATCCATAAATAAAATTCCAAGTTAATGCTACTGTCATCTCCAGCTGTAGACCCTGCCTATTGTCTCCTTCAAGGTTCTTCAACTTCTATCAGTCTAAATTCAAACAGACCTTTACCATCTAAGGAACCCACTACATTTTTCAGCTTCACTAGTTTAATAAACAGAAACAGAGATTTTGACTGGATATATACCCAGAAAAGAGTCTCCTGTGGAGAATCCTTGTCGGTGGACAGAAAACAGATCATGGAGGAATACAAGAAAAGTAAAAAAGAAGAGACACATATAAAGTTGTGAATGCAGCAAAGGACCTTTAATAAACAGAATAAATATATGTAGTGTACTAAACCCCAGAAATTACTTTCTCAGCTACAGTATGTAGCTTAACATCCAATTTAATTTATACTTCTCTTTGAGAGTACTAGCCCTTATTTTATGGGAATTGGGCTTTCTATTATCTCTGGAGTTACTGTGTTAAGAGATACACGCTTCTGACATCTGAACAACCGAGTGGATGAACAATAAAAGACATCAACATCAAGTGGAGTTGGGAACTGTACCGTAAAACCCTGGTCTATAAGATATTAATAAACAGAATTACACTGGAATAAATAATAAATAATAAACAGAATAAACACTGGAACAGCCAGTCTACAGAAAAAAAACCAAACCTT
This sequence comes from Arenaria interpres, assembly GCA_013399435.1. Lineage (NCBI taxonomy): Eukaryota > Metazoa > Chordata > Aves > Charadriiformes > Scolopacidae > Arenaria > Arenaria interpres. The sequence goes on from VXAK01020872.1 coordinate 103,766, forward strand.
AGTTTTTGAGGTATTCTTTTATTTCCAGGATGCCTATAAACTGAGAGATTCAGCTGATCCAGTTCACATAAGCACTTCAGGGCACTTGCTAAAAACAATCCAGACATTCTCAGCTACCAGCACAACATGATCAACTACCACTTCCCACTCTTCTGACAGCTTCAAAATGCTACCCTATAAGTGAAGTCAACCATTAGCCCAGAGTATATTACTTCTTTATCTTAACTAGAGGATTATCAGCCACACCTTTTTTTTTTGTTGTTTTCTTATTTCAGATACAGCAAAGTAACTGCATAAGGAAAAGAATTTCAGCAGCACAACATTTTTCTCCAAACATGTAAATATTTACTCTGATTTTGTTAAATAAGGACAGATTACTAAAAAAACCATTTGTAACTTCCTTAAAGCACCCATTTTCTGCATCTCTGCCAAACATTTTATTGCCAGGCTGCACTAAAAACCTTTTGCATTCATCAAAGACTTAATACTTGCCTTGCACAATTTTTGTTTAATAAAAAATCTGAAAGGATATTTTATAAATGAGGGCAAAGAGCAAGAGTGATGAAAATGCCAAATGAAAATGAGTATTTCCTTATTCAAGTCATAGACAGACAAGCCCCATTTGACTCCATGAAAGTCAGATTTAACCTGGAGACAGTCAACAGTGTGGTTGCTTAGATGCACATTAGCAAACGTAATGGAAGTGACACATTCTAACTCTAATTAATATAAATTTATACAAGGCGTATGTAACCAACACTTAAGCGCCTTCAGTCCTGGAGGATCATTTATATTTTAAATCAATGAGGTAACTGTAAAGCATCTTTATCACATTTTGCTTGATGGTGGTGGTTTTTTTCTTTGAAAAGCTGGTAAAAGGCAGCTTTTACTAATATTCCTTTTATCTTATTCTGTAACTCATGACCTGAGAATAAAAAAGATGAATCCTGAAAAACACCTTTTACATTGACAGTTTAAAAATTTTGACCTCTCCCTCCTCAAGGATGTGTAGGTAGATTTTCCCTTGAAGAGGTCCTCATTGCCCTCTTTCATCATCTCATGTGAATTCCCTTCCTGTCAGTCAGGCCTCAAGTTAAAACATCTTTTCTCATTTAGCATTTTCCCCTCGGTCTTCTCATCTAATCCGCCTCTTCAGATCATTTCTTCATAATCTCTTTAAAATCGGGAGCTGTCCATTTACTGACATAGGTTTATCTGTCTCTAGTCTCAAGTTGCGATTACCGCAAAAATTCTTTACTCTCATTTTGGAAAAAGGAAAACGAGTGCTGAAACAAATGGGGAATTCTCTGCTATAGGATGGAACAGCTTCAACAAACAAGCTGACACAACCTTTAAAAGGTAAGTGCTTTAATCAGAGGGCTGGTTAGGTAATTTTTCTCTGTCCTTCTTCCCTTGTGATCATTCCTGTCAGTGTGTATTTAGGCACATTTTGAAAAGCCTGATGGACTGCTGGTCCTAGGAAGGACTTCTGCCCCCCTCAGGCACTAACACGAGATAGGAACACTCAGTCCTGTGATAATAAGGACAATCCTAGGGACATACATAGGGAAAATAAAACAAGGACATTTTATTCAGTGTTTCTATGTTTGTTATACACAAAAGGTTTTAGATGAAGAATTTCAAAGCCTTGGAAACCCTCCTCTCTCCAATTCCACTTGTGGCACCAAACTCTTTTTAAAATAGAGTTGGGCCTTGGAATGTGTAACACTGTAAAACTTCACAAGGATGCACAACAGTACAGAGGACGTGTTCCCTCTACTTCATGGGTAAGTGGGAAACAAGAGGTTAAAAATCAGAGGGATTTTGAGACCCAAGTTCTTATCAAGTAGTGAACAAGCATTCTGTGGTTAAAAGGTCCCACAGTAATACCTTAAAACCACAGAAAGATTTGTTCATAAGCTCTTCGGGTGAAGTAAGAGGCCCTTGTGCAGTCCTCTTCCCAAGAGGATGGAACAAGGAAGAATCAAGGAGAGAAGAATCAGGGCTGCCTGAAAAAGATCTGAAAGAGGTTAAGGAGAACTTGGACTACAGAGCTTGCAACACCCCTCTGGTGCCGCCTGGCACACCAATTTCACACTGGACCTCCACAGCCCCAGGAGCACAAGTGATTTTCTGTACATTTCCTACACCCACGTTATTGCCTTTCCTTTGATTCTCCACTGCCTCAAGCATCGAGCAAGTTATTCTCTAAGGACCAATTCTCACACACTGAGACACAACATAAGCAGAAAAATACAGATATTTAAGCGTTCTCTTCAGGAAATGAAAATTTTTTCCCTTTCATTTTAAAAAGGCACAGTTACCTACAAAAAGTCTATTCCAAGTTAGACATTTAGTAAAAAGAAGGTCAAAACATCCAGCTGCAAGTGTTATACAGAAGAGCAAGTCCTAGTATCCCACAATTGCAGAAAGCTCAAATAATTCAGCAGCGCTACACCAATCTATACGATCTGAGATCTGATCAATAGTCTTGAAAACCGATAATTATTTTAAAGGCACAGCCTCCCAGATTGCTTCTTATGACTTTTTTTTTTGTTCCAGAGATATGAATCCAATGTTGCCTCTTCTACTTCAAGAGTGTAACGCGCATTACTTCAACCTGTCAGACGAAGCAATTTTACAGCATGATCGAACCTTTGCGATTTTGTGCAACTCTTCAGTAATTATATTAGTAACCGTAGGCAGGCATCGCACCCAACACTGACAGCACATCACAGATCACCATGTCGGTTGATTTAACAAAAGCAAATGAAGCACAGGGTAGAAAGAAGTAAAGGAGCTTTCTGATATGGCAAGAAATGCCTACGTTTAACCAGTTGTATGTGGAAATGGTATATATGTGGCCTGCATCATGAAATGACAGACCAAGAAAAATATGCACCTTCTTGTTTTGGAAGAGCGATAACTGTATGGCAGGTTTCATTTAGGAATCAGCAGTCCTCATGTCGTTCACTGCAAAACTTACAGATACATCAAAATCTCAGTCTACGGTGGGCACTATAAATAAGATTATGATACGGTCTTGGATATGAAAGTTTCACTTTAAACACAAAAGAAGCCGGACAATATCATTTAACAAATGTTAACCCGCAAGCAGGTTTTACTGAATTGTAGCACATGGATATTAAAATTTTTTTGTGCATATATAGAAACAATTCAATAAAGCTTCAAAATAGTTAAGACAGAATATGAATGAAATTTTTGACATTTCAGAAACTCCCAGAAGTTCATTGCAGCGGTGTAGAGCCTGAATCAGCTATTAATTGCAAATGAAATCAGTAGACTTAGAGAAGGGCAATTACTGATGAACAAAACAGGTCATTCAAAAATTCTTTCAACTCCAGAAGTCCTATGCTCAGCAGCTGGCGTCAACCCCACATCAGTGGAATCACCACCCCTTAAAACCACAACTTCGCTTCTATGAGTTACTAAAAATTGCTGTTCTCTACCCCAAATCATCAAGCAGACAGACACCATGACTCAACTCTGGGAATCCAGCTGTTTCATCACTCTGCTGTGAAGAGCCAGGTATTCTGCACAGATGGAGACTTTGCTTTAGTTACATTAAAGAAACCAGATGGGTTTTCCCAGTGACCACACAAAATGAACGAGCTATGTATTTGTATCTGAAAAAAACCATGCACACCACGTCTGCATGGCACGGAATAAGAACATTTTGCAAGAAACCTGGTTTAAAGACTAGTAACTATGATCAACTATGTTCATCTAAATGCCATTCAAAACACTGAAGGTCCATTAAAGACATCGTATAAAGCTGCGACATCAAGCACCCATTCTCACAAGAGATCCAAAAAGTTATGAAAACCAAAACTTCAAAGTACTTTCAGTCCAAGAAGCAGAAATTACTTGGTGATGGCATCCATATCACAGGAGGGTGGAGATTAGAAAGGACCTCTGGAGATCATTTAGTCCAACCCACCTGCCCAAAGCAGACTGATTCAGCATGAACAACGTTGTGAACAAAGACAATTAAAGCCCAAAATGGTTAACTTGAGTATTACAAACACCTCAGATTTTTCTGGTAGTAGACGGGAGGATGGTAATAGACAGGAAAATTCATGACCCCTGAGAGGTTTTCATAGGTTGGAAGCAAATAGCTGAAATTTGAACCAGATGAATGCTCCTGCCCCCTCTCCCAAAACAACAACAAACCCATAAAACAAAACACCAACCCCTTAAAAAAAAATAAAATTATAAGGAAACTGTAACAGATACCAAACCTGTTATTTTATAAGAGAAAGAATGCCTCAACTCAAACCTCATAACTTCTGAGGATTATTATCAAGGGCATCCTTAAGAAAGCACAATGCAGTAAATCAGTACAGAAGACATGGAATAGTATACATCAAGACATTTCAAAAAATCTTTAGAAATTATAACCAGACACATACAAGTCAAGACCAGCACTTACATACGCTGATGCCAGACTAAATTCAATACAAAAATAGCATGCTTCTCAAAAGACGGATATAAGAGGTCCCAAAAGGCATATAATGAAGCTGATTTTCTAGACACAGTCTCAGCCACGCGTTTCCCTGACCCATGTCCTTCACAGAAGGAAAAGGAAAAAAACATCTGAGTGGGATGAGCTCACTCCCTGCTCAGTTTTATTATTCCCTCTGATACTTCAGCTGAACTTTACACACCCCATACTAGATATCCCTTCAAATCACCAACCAGCAATTCTCCTAGTTCACTTTCTAGAACCTCCCACAAAGAGAAGGAGGAAAAACAGCAAAACGCAATAAACAGCTAAGAAAAAGAGTGTGACGATTTAATTAGAAGCCAAATGCAGATGCACTACCTTATTCACTGAACCTTGCCATTCATTGTTTGAGAAGAGCCACTCTGACTTGTTTTTCATCACGTTATCATCAAATTGCTGATGTTATTATATTAGAAATTGCGCAGTGGACATGCTTATCCTATTCCTTATTGCAGGCAAAACAGAGTACAGAGGTCACAGAATAAAAGCCAAAGGGAAGAGCTAGCTCTTCATCAGGCAACCTAATTAGATCATACCTGTTCTAAACAAAAGTTCCTCAAGAGCAGTCTTTGCCAGGAAGGGAGAAACAGGGAGACAACAAAAGCCACCCAGTCTCCTTCAGCTGGTTTAACTGAGGTGACTTCAGAGCACGTGTACTATATGCAAAGTAAGTGGAGTTAAGTCCACAGCAAACTGACAGGGCATGTCTGTAAGTATTAGTCGACTACAGCTGTTATTATTTTCAACCTATGTTACTATTTCAACATTTTTAAATACTCTTCATTAAACTCTTACATGGTGACAAAGTAAAATGCTGGAGAGTTTCTTCTACAGATGCCTAGCAATTTAGGGTAAATGTAAAATGCTTTATGAAAATGCTATATTATTATTGTGCTTTTGCATAAACCTGCGCATGCACTTTATTTTTTCATTTTTTTTTTATAAGCGTGTGCTGAACACTTACAAATCCGTAATGCAACTGAAAACTATATTTTGAATTTGTCAATGGTTCAAAAGAAAAAAATGGGTCACTGTCATTGTGCGACCCGTCTTTCAGTCAGAAGTGAAAGTTGCAAAGGATTTTCCCTTCTTCAGACTTCTGCTTTCTAGCGTTATTGGAAAGCTTGTCTTCTTGTTTAAATGAATTTCCTCTTAATCTCCTCCCTGAGCTGCCGGATAGATGGAGCCTCTTAAAAAATTCAGGATATCACTGTAATTGTAAATTGATCTGCTTCTGTGGCAGAAGGCTGGGGCCCTCCATCCAGGAAAGAGACTGTCTTCTCAAAGTTGTTTTTCAGACAAATGATTAATTTGCTCTCTTCCTTACTACTGTGTTATCCTTTAATGGAAAAGCAATTTTTAAACCAAGCTACTACTTTTTTGGATTGTTTTATTCCTAGTGACGTACAGGGAAGAAAGCCAACTGCTAAAGCCAATGTGAAACATTTACTGTCCTGAAATTTTTAGATTTCCTAGAGGAGACTCTACTTACACAGGAGCAAAAATTGTATTAGACAACTAAAATGCACATATTCATCACTGATAAAGTTCTGAATTAATGTAATATATTAATAGACACAGGAAAATTCCCCACTGATTTTTAATGCAAAGTTAAGGTTGGAACACTGTTATGACTATGCAATCTTTAAAACAGACACGTAACTCATTAGTATCAAAGCAGAGGAAATTATCTATCTGGTGTGGTGCTGAATCCGCAGAGCCTATTTGCCTTTGGCTCTTTGGTTATGAGATCTGGCATCACTTGGATTATTTCACCTAATCCATCATTAGCTTTCACGTGTCCTATATACTGTGAAACAAACCTAAATTTAACAAACCCAACTCCCCATCCATTACCACGCTGAATATATTACGTGTCAGCAGAGAGCACAAAGATCAGACATGCTGAATTACATCTTTCTTTGTGAAAAGTCAATATTTTTAGAGCGCTGTTAACGTTGCTGACTCCAATTGTAACAAATGTTCCTTCCCATTGTGGACAGGCACTAACGCCCTGACCTTTGCTATTTCCCTACAACACAGAGCTACTAAACAAAATGAAAAACCTCAGAAGACACACAAAATACACAAGAGATTCCAGTAACTGTGCCATAGAGTGACAAATGTTTGGGTTTTTTAATTGTCACATTCGCCCTGCTGCTGGAATCCTGGAAGATGACCTAATTTATGGTTTTTTCCCCCTATAATCCTGCAAGTAAACATTAGTAACGGAGATTTAACTTTCTCTCTCCACGTACACAAAGCACACAAAAAGGTTACGACTTACAAGAAAAAAATAAATACGCTGCTGTCGCGTTAACATCGCTCCCTTACTTACCCGTCTTCCACAAATACACCGATGAAGTTTGAAATTCACTTTGTGCACGAGCGTCCCAGATTCCCAGCAGCAGCAGCAGCACAAGAACTCCCACGCGCCGGGCTGGCACGGCAGAAACCCCTGGACCACGGCAGAAAGCAGCGCTCCCCTCGCTCAACCCCATGCCTCCGAGCAGCCCGCTGCCGCCCTCCAAAACCCGCCGCGCCGCCACCAAACCTTCTCCGAACGATATTCCACCTCTTCAGAACGCCTCGGCGGGGAGAAGGGGGCCGGAAACCTCTCTCCCGCTATTGTGCATGGCAGTTGAGAAGGAAAAACTGTTTAAGACCAGGGAACAATAGAGTCCTGGCTCGCTCTTGCTGCTGCAGCGGTGGCGGCGGTTGCTAGTATGGTTGCTGCTCCACGCTCTTCCATTCAGCGGTTAGTAGCAGGTTTCCATCAGCTAAAAGGGAGACAGCTGTCCGCAGGGGGCTCCAGCTGACTGAGCAGGTTATCTTGCTCCGGGAGGCAGCAGCAGTCATTTACACCAGCTGGAGAGAGCGAGAGACAGAGAGAAACAAGGATGAGGAGACACACAAATAGCCCGGGCGCTGTAATCTCGACGCAGAGAGTGACTGCAAAAGGCTGGCTTCCCAGACACGGCTCTCCCTGGAATATCCCAAGTGATACGCGCTAAGAAGAAAAGAAGAAATCATCATCAGACACGCTTCAGAAACACAAGTGATACAGCCAGAACAGATAAAATCAGAATGACATCTATTAATTAAGAGAGCATCAGATATTTGTCCCCATAACAATATGTATGTTGCATTAACCACTTTGTAAACAACAAAAAATAAGTGATTACACATGTATTAAATTGACAATTAAGACCTCATGAAGGAAAATGGAAGAAGATGCAGAAAAAAAAATACGAAAAAAAACCCCACCTCACTAACTTGCCTTGTGTATTTATCAAATCTGTTGCAAGTAATATCATATAGTTATCTGCTGTGAGGACAGACATATGTATATGATAACGAGTATGTATGTGTAAGCACAACACCTCTGTGCTAGATGAAGTGTGCATGTAATATATAATGCAAGATAACATCCTTTCCTACCCAGCAAGTATGTACACATATATACATGCATAAATGTCAACTGTGTAATTTAAAATAATTTGAGGATCAAGTTATCAATCATTTTTAAAACATACACTGAGTTTTACATATGAAAGTATTCAGGATACATTAGGCTGTCATGATGATACGAAAACGTGGAGAGAGACAAAGCTTTTTAAATAGGGATCTTTCTCTCTCCCACCCACTACCCAGGGAACGGACGCGGTAAGAAGCCCAAAGATTGGGTTTCAGACACCTATAAACTGGGAAGCAAACAAAGAATTTTCAAGAAAGATGCTACCCTATTCAAAAAGTTTCATTAAAAATGAAAACAGCTACAAAAACACGGAGCAGGAACACAGGACCCAGAGTTTGAAAATGATGGAGCTATTGTTGTTTAAAGAAGAAACCTTCAGTCAACCTCTCCTGGGACGCCTGTCATTTTGCACAACCTTCCCAGCCTCAGCCTTTTCACATGCATTAGATTAAAATCAGCCGTGATCAAATAATTCCCAAGTCCTTGCCTGTTTAAATATTCTGACATCAGAGCAAATTAGCAATGTTGAAGGTTGCAAATTCGTCTTTGTTTACTTTCCACTCTGTTACGCCTCTAAGAGGGAATTAAAGGCTCAGGGAGCTCTAGCACCGTGAGGCTGTGATTAAGAGAGATAAGCAAGTGTGGATTACTGTTCCTCAGCTGTTGAAAAACAGGCAACAATCAGGAGATTACAGGTTGATAAGGGATACATAGAAAGCCATGATCTTAACAAATTTATAGCATCCTGATGCAGAACTTACACCCTCAGTTAAAGCACTTTTGGAAACACATTTTATTCACTTCTGCTACATGATGCTGTATTGACTTTAGGAAGGATGGAAACCCCTTCTGCATTTGCTTCGTTGAACTGGAGAGAATACTGCTTTAAATCAAAACATCCTCTGTGTTTATAGTATTGCAGCAATTTCGCTGGTAAATTTGGGGTTAATTTAGTCACATGCACATTATTTTGCAGGCTATGTAGAGGGACTGGAGAATATTTGACCTAATAAAAATCATGCTTCGTAATTTATGAAAAATGAGACTGAGAATTTAAGGGCTTAAAAAAGTTTTAAGATCGTCAGGAAATCTGTGGCAATAGCTTTATTGACTTGAATAGTTCAAATAAAACTTATATAAAACTTATACATTCCTTTGAAAAATTAAGAGTAACAATACTGGCTTTTTAGCTGGAGCTATGCACCAGGGGAAAAATCAAGTTTACTGACTAAGGGAAAAGGCATCCTTTTCGGAGTTATTAAATGCAATGGATTCTACCTAGAATTTTTATGAATGTATAAAGAAAGGCTCTGAAAATATTTTGTGCACGACTCAGATCATCCGGAAACATCATCAGGGAACAGATCATCCATGTAGTTGGCACAATGAATCAAAGTGGATTTTGACAGCAGAACAAAGCAATATCATGAAAGAGGGTGAGCACACATACACAAACACTCAAATATTTTCTTACATTTATGCAACTATAGGAGCACATACCGTTAAAACTTGACTAAAATAGAGACTATAAAAATAAAATAATTTCACACTACTTTTTATGGTTGTAACATTTTTATCTGTCAAAAATCAATGAATTATAAAAGAATATTTTCACCCTTTTTTTTTTTTTGCTAAGAAGCTATGATGCATTTAAAACTGTTCAGAACTATGTCACAGAATGGAGGAAATATTTATTACGCAAATGTATTATTTGTGTGTCTGGAAAAAAAACCCTAATTCCTGAATAGCTGCTTTCGGCAAACACTGGATCACTTCTGCAGTACATCCACTCACCCTCTCTTGATCAGGGCAGGGAGAGGCCAGTGAAACCACAGGCCAAAGAGTAGGCTGATGCCTGCAGAGACACCAACATCATCCTAACCGCAGGAGTTAGACTTCAGACACAAGAGGCAATATATCCTCCTATATATCACAAGCTTCAGCTGCTACCAGCTCTCTTACCCTGAGAGCTGCTGAGAGCCTCTTCTACCCCAGTGTATCCCATACGCTCTTACCCTCTTCCCTTTTGCAACAGTGGATGCAGGACTTCCCTCCCAGTTAACAGTGCAACTAGTATTCCCAGCCCATGCTCGCAATCCATCTCCTAATACATACCTAATTATCATAATCTATCAGTTGTTTATGGCTTAGACATTCCCAGAGAAATGGTGAAGTACTTCTGAGAAGAAACCCCTAGGCAAAGTAAAGAAGCTACAATCAGTATCGGTATCACAGAATGCTATGAGGTCGGAAGGGACCTCTGGAGATCATCCGGTCCAAGCCCCTGCCAGAGCAGGTCCACCCAGAGAAGGTCCCACAGGAACATGTCCAGGTGGGTTTTGAATGTCTCCAGAGACGGAAACCCCACCACCTCTCTGGGCAGCCTGTGCCAGGGCCCTGCCACCCTCCTTTTCAAAGGAAAGAAGCTCCTCCTCAAACTTCCCCTGTTCCAGTTTCTGCCCGTTCCCTCTTGTCCTGTCACTAGTTACCACTGAAAAAAGACCGGCCCCATCCTCCTGACCCCCACCCTTTAAGTATTTATAAGCATTGATGAGATCCCCTCTCAGTCTTCTCCAGACTGAAAGGACCCAAGCCTTTTCTCATCAGAAAGATGTTCTAGTCCCCTGATCGTCTTCGTAGCCCTTTCTGTACCCTCTCCAGCAGTTCCATCCGGTATCATTAACCTAATAGTGATAATGTTGTACCTTGGAGCACCAACGTATGAGTCTCCGTAGACCTTTATTCATATACAATTATTTATTTGAGGCACAGCAGCTATGTGGAGTCTGTAAACTGCTAACACAAGTGATTGACAGCGTCATACCTTTTTGTTTTCTAGGAAAAAATACAATTAACCTCAAAGACCTTCATGAAAATGAAGTAGAGTTAACCATTAATTACTATTGCAATTACTTTGTTCATGTCTCCTAACATTAAACTGTTAGAGGATGACCCAAAAAAGACCCCCACGCAATACCTTTTATTTAGGGATAAGAGAAATGAGAAAAAAATATAAATTTCTTAGCCGCTGGGTATGAGAAGCTGCTTGCCAAAGAGAATCACCCTGCTGGTATTCCTCTGCCAGCAGGCAATCCCATGCTGGCACCCTCCTCTCTTTCTGAAATGCCATGCACAAAAGTTTCAGGATCATATTATCTTCTCTCCTGAATACATTGTATTTTTACATACAGCAAAGTCAAAGAACGTGCAGAGAGTACAACGTATGCACTGCACGTTTGTTTCTAGAGTCAACAAGACTCAACGAAGAGCTGTGTCCAGCATGATTTTCGTCCATCTTAAACTTCAGAGTCTGGTTAAGGCAGAAGTCTTGAGAGAAGTTCTAGACCTATGGAAGATGTTTCACAAACTCTACAACTGTACCCCACTAAACCCCCTGGTCTGTGTTAGTACAAGAATATCACAAAAATCACCCAAATTCTAAAGAATGAAAAATGTTTTCTTTCCTGTGTAGAAAATTCAAAGTCCTCCTCATCTGAACTCTGCTCATTTTCATTTATCTCCACGACTTCTTCCCTTCACTTAGGTATGAAAATGATATAATAACAGCTGAAAAAAGCTTTTGCTCTCTTTATTCTCCAGCCAAAACTTCCAGCTCTGCATTCTGTGGGAGCCTGACTTTCTCACTGATATTTTACTACAGAAGCCAGTATATCGTAAGGTTTATCTTTAGATGGGACCTGCAAGAATTTTATTAGATTTTGAGAAATTCAGGCTAGAATAAGCTGTACAGAGCTCTTTTAGGCTTTGCTGCAGAACACTGAGCACTCCTCACCACAGCCAGTAACAGTCTGTTATTTAAATTCATATCAATGCCAGGGAGCTCAGTCAGGGAAGCCACAAAAAACACTCCTAAACATGAACAATCTGAATAAAAATACGAATATGTTGCAATATACTTCACCTCTCAAAATCTGGCAGCTCCATTCCTTAAGTCCAAAATTAAACGTGCTGTGCAAAACATCCAGCTGGAAAAAAGTTATTCTTCAGGGATCCTAAACATACGGCCTCTAGGTGTCACACTCGACCGTGTCACAATACGCTATTATGGATTGCTGTTATTCTTTCTCAGCAGGTAAAAGGCCTTGATTTTATCCTCTCAAGGAGCGATATGATGTCACATCTTCTTTTCAAAATTGTAATTTAAAAAACAAAGAAAGAAACAAACAAAAAAAAACCCAGCAAATTTCTTCCTCTTTTATATAATTAGTACAGGGTTTTTTTGGTTTTGCCAAAGTACTCATCTTGCAAACATTAGCAGTATCACAGTGCCTGTTTGTTAAATTTATATCATTCGTCTGTATCATGGATTTGGAGAACAAATCAGGAACTTTAAGAGTTATGCATGTGAGCTGTGCAGAACTAAGAAAGCATTACATGTACAAAATCCCTAGAATATGTTAATAATGTATACTTAAACTCTTCAGTGTTTCTTGATTACTTAAAAAAAAAATCTTTGCAAAAAGAAAACGTTATTTTTGAAAAATGAATAAAGATTCCGCTTGCACGAATGCATGAGCAGCAAACACATGGTCATCTAGTTCTGACCTTCTGCTTCTATTAAGGTGAGTTAGTAATTCTTGAACAGAATTCTCATTTTTGAGGATTTTTAATTTGATTATATTGGGAGGTGTGTGTGGCGTGGTGTTTATTTGTTTCTTTTTAAATGTAGTTTAGAATTGCTGGCCGGAAGATAAACCTAGAGGAATTCAAGAAGAAGTCAATTAATTTATCAAGGAAGCTGCCGAGCTTTCGATCAAGCTACCTGATGTAGTGGCCCAAGAACTGCAGAAGGTCAGATTAAAGCAGCTAATTCTACCTTCTGGATTTAAACTCTGTGAAAGAACACCGTCCTTTCTGCCTAGATTACGCTGCCTTCAACAGCTGACTGAATGGAGCAGAATCTTTCCAAAGATCAAAACTGGCTGCAAAAGCGTCTGTGATAGTTCCTTATCAGTGAGTGTCCTCTCTATTGAGAAGTCAAGCTCTCAACCTTTTCTCATCAATTCAGAGATGAGTTTAGTAGCCTCTGGTGGAACATGCTATAGAGCGGGAAAATACAGGATGCGCTTTTCATTGGAAAGCATTGATATAACACCTTGCACGGAAGAGATTTTGAGCACGTTTGCACGTTCAGAAGTGAATGGAGTAAGTCCTTGTACTTGAAATTTCTCTAGCAGAGACTATACACAAAGCACCATTCTAATCACACACAAAATTCACAAGCAAAAACTAATTACGGTTAGGGTTTGTGGCAAGGTCCGCATCACTACTCTGACTCAATTACACCAAATTTGCAGTTTCATAGTAACTTTATACATAAAGCAAAAATCAAGAAAGAGAAAAACACATTAAAATTATCTCCATCCTGGTCCTAGTCATTTCAATGAAGAAGAGAGGCAATCATTACTTTGTTGTGCTAATAAAAAGGAAAAAAATATGTGTCCATGAGGGAAGTGGTGAATTTTTCACTTAAGAGCTTTTGGTAATCTCTGCTTTGGGGAAGAAAATCAAACTTTGCTTCTGTTGGGAGTGATCAGTGTGTTCTGATCATTATAACCTCTGAAAAGAAATCTGCACACAATTAGAACCTCTTCTGAAATTGTGGTACCAGTAGGCACTTGCTCAGAGGGTGCTGAGGGGGAAAAAACCTAAGATTGGGTACAAAAGTGAGGCTGGGACATAAAGCCAGCCTCTAAGTCACGAGGATAGAAAATATGCAAAAGAGTAAATGATAGGAAAAGCTAAGAAAATAGACTTAAATCTGGGTAAGAAACCTAACTGGGAAAAAGAAATACTGTGAGGAAGTAGTGACAACCAGAATTTGTGTGGGTGTTCTATTTACTGTTTACTCATTTAACACATTGGGCATTTTTTATCTAACTCTTGTTACCTTGCTTTCAGGAAGTTCAATACAGATTTCACTAATGGAGAAAACAAAAAACAAAAAAAAGTGACCATATTTGCCAGTAGAGACAGTTTTCTATCACCAAGCCCATTATATCACATTTTTCAACAGGAAACCAAAAGGCAGGATTTTAGTGGGACTTTCCAAGTCAACTCTGCTCCTCCAATGTGTGCACATACTTTTGAAATTTGTGTTTCTAACATCAATGGGACCAGCCAGCCCCTACGCCTGACATGAACTTATGCTGAAAATAAGAAATTTATCCAGACAACATGCTCACAGGAGAAAAATAACAGTTAAAACTGACAGCTGTAAATGCAAATAATTAGAATAATTCACAGGACCTGAAAAGCAGGCAGGGAGATTTCAAAGACACAATGAAGAGGTAAGTATTGAAATCCCTGGCAAGGGGAACAGAAAGAGAACGGAATAAACAAAGAAAATCAGTGCCCATTATTGCCTTTGAAAATCCTCTCCAGGGAGAGCTTAGTAATTTGCAGATACCAAATCACCTTTAAACAAAAGCCACCTTCAGTCAATTTTAAACCTTCTCCTTATTAAAACCCTATTGATTGATCATTCTTCATCTAAACGTCTGACAAGCCAATTTCCATTTTCAAGGAGGGAAATGCGGGTCTTCTTTTTCAAGCCATAAATCACTCAAACATTCTGTTATCAATTCTCAAATTAGTTAAGTAATACAAATTAATAAGAAAATTAAACAAGGCTGCTTTCTTTAGTGAGTTGTTGTTTCATTGGGGTTTGTTTGTTTTCTTTGAACTTAACCAACACATTCAATGGTTTCCAGAAACAGGCTCAGGAGCAGTGACAAACACAATATAGTTAGAAACAGCTTTTAATGATTTGTTAACTTCTAAGAGTTCTAACTTAGCTGGCCAGAAGTACAGCTGTGTGTTTTGTGCTGACTTCAACAGATCAATAAACAAGACGAATATAACTTCAGGAAACTCATTAAAGGATCTCACACCATTCTGACATGGGGTAAGGTGAGGTGAGATTTAAAACATATTAAATTAATGACCAAGGTTCAACTGTGATTTACTAACTAACCAAGTCCTAAGGTAGAACTACATTATATTATTAATTATCATATCTTACAGAATCTTAGCTTATATTTAAAGTTACAGCACAGAAGATAATATCTGAAAATAAATTATTTGTTTCCTAATTTCATATGAAAAATTCAGAAGTGCGTTCCATCTGTCATACTTTCATTATATGGTAAGTGCTTTAACTGGGGGCGTGGGTGGGAGGGAAATCTCTTCCTACTGATCAATCTTCCTATAGAAAATTATAGGTCATTCTCATAGAAGTCAACTCTGTAGCTAACTACAATGTAAAGACTAAATAAGGAAGGCAACAAAATTAATGAATTCTAAGCCCATATTAATGAAAGCATGATACAATTTCAAACCACATGGACACCTAGTTCCAAAACTCAGAGTTGTGTTAACAAAGCCTCCCATTCTCCTGACTTTTCCTCCTCCTCTCCTGTCGCAGCGCCATCCTCTCCTACATTCCATTGCACCAATATTTCCGTGGCAAAAAGAAAGCAAGTAGTGAAATCTATGCACTGAAGCACTGAGACAGGTGACATCACAACCACTTATGACTGGTTTTTCTGCATACAGGTCACAATGCACTAAAAACATCCTGTGCTGCTGAAAAATCTTCTCTAAATTATCAGCATTAGCATTCAAATGAGAGCTTCACCAGGGGGATCAAGCCAAGCTTAAGGTGATGTGACATTTTCAGGACAGGAAAAAATTTCATTAAATTGGCACCATTGTTCTTCCCTGTGGTGACAAAAGGCATTATTGCCAGTTTTTTCCAATCGCTATTGTACTTGTGTATCTGAAAATGAGAGAAAAAGCTTTCCAATTAACTGTTTGTGGCAGCTCTAATACTTCCACAAGTTTTTCCCAAGAGACTCAAAACTAGACTTGGTCTAAATAACTGACAGTTGCATCTATATACTCTCTGTAGAATATATGACAACTTACTTTGATATACTGCTCACTGAAGGAAGAAACTCTACAGAGGAGATTAAAAGTAGGGGTTTTCTCAGTGATTGTACTATTATTGTAATAGTATAGAAACTTGCAAAGCAGTAGTCTCTAGATCAGCATTGAGTTCATTTGTCACCTTCCAGGCAGATAAGTGGAGCATGATATCCCTGGGACAAGGACATTTAATCTACACAGACGGAGCACTAAAAAAAGGAAGCATGAAACCGCAGCAGCAACGTTTGAATGACACTGAGTTCAGGTAAAATAACAACCTGAGTTCAGGTGAAGGGATGAACACGTTCTACCAGTCCAAAAACGGCATGTCATGCATAAAGCAGAAGAACTTTACATATGAACCTGTTTCCTACATGTAGCAACAGGATACAAAATAATTTATGATTCTTTCATCTTAACACTTCTTTAATACATGTATTGAATTTACCACTTTTACAAACAAAGTATCAACACAGTTTATGTCAGCTTAAATTCTCTCAGCACACCTATCTAAGTACAGATACAACACACCTAAATTTAGGTTTTTGGCTGATATATCAACACTTAGGTAGAAGCTTAATCTTCTGAGATACCCTACACAGTGAAAGGAAAATGTCCATTTTTGTAATATGTGGCTAAAATACTCTCACCACCATACCAAACTCCATCCATTGCCTGCAGACACTTGTACATACACTCCAACATTAATGTCTCCATCACACATATTGACTCTAGGAGGTACTTTTGATATTTATAAAAGCTATCTTTAGCAATGTTTATATCAACTACAAAACCAAATAATTCAGAAATCAAGAAAGATGAAGAAAACAAAAAATATATTCTGCTTTCTCCCAAAGCTAGTAGAAAACCATAATAAGCAACTTGCTTTGGAGACATTGGAGGATAATTGCATCTTAAATCCCCAGATAATGTCCCTTTTTCCTTCTTCCTACAGATATACAATCATAACCATAACATATGTAGAAGTTTGTCCATATCCAATGTAGCACATGCACTCATCTAAAGGAGTTTGCATACTATATGGTCTTTAAATACATCCTAAATACTGAAACTTGCTGAACAGAAGGGCAAATTGTACCTTACTTAGGCTCAAGCAGGGTGCAATTCAATAAATTAATCTCCTGTAAAGTTACAGCGTTGCCATAGCAAAGTATCATACTGATAGGATTCAGAGTAGAACTCCCTTCATTATGTTGAACACTTTAAACAAGCATATGCCTACACCAAATCCCCTCTCTCTGTCAATAACTGGTTGACTGGCAGCCAACAAAATACTCACTCGATTGCCAACCTTGTGAATCAGAATTTCTCGACTGTAAAATTTAGCTATATTGAGTTATTCGACTACACTGGTCTCTAAACAAAAGTTATTCTTGATTTGGGTATAGGCTTCTGAGCTTCTAAGATTTAATTTTCAGTTCCGAAGGTGCTGGTGATTTGCACTGCAGGTTCTCAACCTCTGTTAGAGACAAGACTTCTGACTTCTTGTCCTAGGTTTTCTAGGTGCATACATAGTTTTGACAAAGTGAAGAGCCACATATCTTGGATCTTTGGAGAAAAGGAGGAAAATCAAACTTCCAATCTCTCCTATATGTATGCAAAAAGAAAATTGCTCTTTGGCCAGGACAGAACTTCTGGTTTTCACAAAGCATTAGGAAACTTCAAAGGAAATCATCTGTTACAGGAAAGATTTTTTTGTAGTGCTCTCTCTACAAAAGAAAAAAATATTAATAGAGAATGGCATTTTTCACTGCTTTCACATCTTCAGAACATAATTCAGAAACCCAGTCTCATTTTTTCCCCCATTTGAAAAAAAGGGCAAGATTTTTCTTTCTCTTCTGCATTTCCTACTCTCTTTCACATTCTCATCCTTATGTTAACCTGCGATTCTAAGTAGTAATCTTCAGATGATATCATAATGAAACAATCACAAATTAGTCTCTTTGGCTTTGTATAATGCAGTACAGAAGATTGTATTCATTTGATTTCAGAATGGACCATTAGCCACTGTATTTTTAAGCGATTAAAAGAAAGAATTTGAAATCAAACAATAAATAAACCTAATGCATACCTCTAAGCCGAAAGTAATTAAAATAGATAGTAAACAGTTGTTTTATTGTTTGTTTTTCCCCCTAAATTATGATTTTTGCAACGGTTCTTCAAATGGCTTTCACTTTAACTGCATTGCAAAAATGAGATCATATTCATTGTATGCTCTTCATTAACTCAACTGATGGTGTTTTAATTCCTACAACAGACAAAGTCTGATGTTCGTTTTGCAATTTGACATAGCTAGTGTGTGTTGAGACTAATTAGCTTCACTACAGCAGAACAAATGATTTCCTTGCAAAGCACACACACCGCTTTTTAACAAAGATTATTGGTAAACTTTCAAGGTATTTCTTGTCTTCCAGAAAAGCAACTATTTCATTTTTAATTAACTTTTCTGCACCCTGATTTCCTTAATGAACTACTAATCCACGTTGTATGTGACGGTAAATACTTTCAACAGACCTAAAAGAAGATGAGAAAGGACACTTAGCACAAGTGTTACATCTGCTATACTGAAACACTTCAGCGTCATTATCAACCGTAAATGCAGATTAACAGACTAAGGGTTAACCAGAAAGGCAATAGCATGGAATTTCATTACAAACTGTTAAACTATGATGACTTTTTGCCTAAGACTTCCCATAATAAGCTAAACGCCACACCTGCAGTTCGGCAAACATACTGTCTGAGAAACAAAGTTGACTAGTTCCACGGTCACGCAAAATTAAATCTCCGCGTCTGGTTTCAGAATTGCGACGCAGTATCCATGACGTCACCTCTGGAAGTGTGCACTCCCATTAAAAGGGTATGAACATCGCTTTACATGTCGATGTCAACGCCGCTTTTGCGCCAGTCCTCCCGCCGCAGGGGCCGTACGTCTCACAACGTCCAGACGGATTTTACTGCTCAGCACCTTGGACAGGGCCTTATGACGCTCCATTGACGTCAACGCTTCCCCGCTTCCGATTTGTTGGCTGAGCAGAAGATTCCTTATTCTTACCCATCAAAGTGTATCTATGCAGAGACCCTGTAAAACACAGCCCTTGGGACTTTTAAACTGTATTTTACGGCAATTAAAACATTATCTACGAACTGTAGCCCTGTTGTCTCCAGAAATTAAAGTATTTCTTGCGCCATCCCTTCGTTAAGTCAGAAGAAGTCGTACTACCCAAGGAACACAAAATGATGGATGAAATGAACTAAAATCATACTTGAGAAAAGTTTAAGTATCTACTGGCTGTAATGGGGGAAAAAATCTGTACACTTCCATCAAGATGAATGGAATAAGATATTATCAAAGTTATAAGAATGAATCACAGAATCACAGAATCTTCTAGGTTGGAAGGGACCTTAAAGATCATCTTGTCCAACCGTCAACCTAATTTTGACAAAAATAAACACCCACACAACAAACAAAAAGCAACACCATCTCTAAACCATGTCACCCGGCAGACAGAAGTCTATGGAAAGGGAGGAGAGAAATCTGAATCATTACAATATCAGTAATTTTGCATTTAAAAGAGAAGAAAAATCCAAAAGTGCAGAACAGGATTGTTTGCAGAGTCTTCCCCCAAACCTCTTTAGACGGCAATTTTTTTCACATTAATCATAAAGAAATCACACATACTTCTAAGATATTTCATAAAATAATAAAAAGTAATGTTATTTTAACTATGAAACAATTGTGATTTTATTGATTCTGCTGAAATTGTTAAAGTCAGTGGCAACAGAATTAAATTTAAACCTCCAATTATCATGTAGACTATACTCAGATGAGGCATAGGAGAATTTCTGCTGATGTTCACTGCAAAAAATCAACATAAAACTAAAAGAAAAATATTTATTTTAGAGATGCTCTTAAAAATAGGCTTAAAAATTACTATTTGGATCCACCTGCAGGCCATTTCAGAAAGATTGCAGCTGAGGGGATGAGACAGCAGGGGAACCCATTCAAGCTGATCCAATTTAGATATGCAAATTTTATCTTGTGTGTTTGAAAAGAACATTATGGCACAGCATAATTTGCACCTTGAGTTCCAAAGAATAATATTTCTAATCTAATGAAAACATGCCTCCATTGTTCACTTTCCTCCTCTCCAGGTTTGGTCCAACCTACTGCTCTCCCACCCATTTAAAACTATGTTTTTTCCATATTTGAAACAATTAACTAACACTATACAAAAATGAAAAAAAATTCAAAGGTATTGATTTTGTAGTTATCTAAAAAAGGCAATGTTACAAGTGGCTGAATGATGTATTATAAAGCCCGTAATAGTAATGGGGCTAATATAAGTTCCACTTTGGGGATGAAATGCTAAATGAAACAACTGAAGTTTAAGAATCATGTTTGACACAGTGCACTGTTAGCTTATTTTTATTTTTCTTGATTGCTCCAAATAGTGTTTTTGCTTAATGATAAATTTTCTCAAAGACATATTTTTTTTTTCATCGAAGTGGACGGAACAATACTAAGAATTGTTTTGGCCCACACAATTTATACTCGCAACTATGATGTATTATTATTTCTTCTGATTCAGTGCTACTATTGATGGAGAACAAGATAAAATGTCTTAGAATTCATGAATTTATACATTATCTTAACAGGAACTTGTGTAATGGAACTAGCATTAATGCTGGTTACTGTCTAGCTCAACAGACAGTAACAATAATAGGCTCAATGCTTCAGAGCAAATTTTCTTCTCAAAGCTGCAGAAGAGGCCCTTATTGTTGTTCTTCTAAACATGCATAAAACTTATGTTATTATAAGAACAAACAACAACAGATTTGAGCAAAAATGGCTGAGATAATGTTTAAAAGGAGATTCATAAAGCACACTTTTTTTTTCTACAGAGTTGGGAGAGCAGACATTGTAGTCTCTTCTCTTTAAAAAACTCCCAAACATGTAGAATATTATCAGCTGTTGCATGAGAAATGACATATCTGATATTGTAAGGGCAGACATAGTCAGAAAGCAAACCTATTTTCAAAGAAATATGTCAAAGATTAATATACACGTAAATTCGTATGGGACCAAACTAAAATACGTGAAGTGCAGTACTAGAATTAAAACATGTACCTAAGAAATACTTATCAACTTATCAATTCTATAATTTTAAATCTGTAAAGAAACATATTTAAATCATTACATTCATAAAAATTTAAGTGTAAAATAAAATTTTGAAGTAACTGAAAAAAACCTTGAATTTCATAAAATTCATATTCCAGAGGTGTCTTTTAAATTAAAAGTGGCTGAACGCAGTTTCGCTACATTAAGGAGCACATTTTGAAGTCAATTCTACCTCTTTATTGAACCCTTCCCACTTCAAACAGGCTCTCCAAGGGTTCGTTGTAACATTCAGCTCAGCCTCTGAAACTTCACCCAGGAAGATAACCAAATAATGAACTCTATTCTGATAAATACTCAGGATCCCACTTGGTTCCACAGACACAAGACTTACCTGTTTCTCACTTTCATCCATTCTGGGTCCATTTATTACTGGTAATAAAATAACCAACACTAGATATTACTGAAAATTACATTTACAAGTCCTTTAGCTATTAACCCATCTAGGCTTGATAGTCCATTAACAAAGGGTTTTTTTAATAAAAAAAAAAAGGAAAACAAAGGTTTCAATAGTAAATCACTTCCAGACCTGCAATCCATGTGGCCAATCTGACTGACAGTTTATTTAACACGTAGCTCTCCAACTACAAGTACAAAGTAGGAGAGACTGGTAGAAATCTGGAATTTCTAGGAGTAGGTCTGCCACCATTACACTGCCTCTTAATTATTTAGCAAAGATCAAAGTAATTTTGCAATATCAAAATTTCAAATCTTTATTGTGTGAGCACAGGTCATGTAAACAAAATGCAATTAGAAGAGGGACCAGCAAATAAAAGGTTAATCTGCTGCAAATGAGCTTCATTGAGGACTCCTCCTATGCTCTCCATCCCAAACAATTACTGGAATAGCCCCAGTGCTGATGTTAGTGGGAGCTGGCACAGACTGGGAATCAGGAAATCGGCACAGGAAAAGTGCAAGGGCTACGCTTGTGCTATCCAAAACAGAAGAGCCATAAAATGAGTTTGCAACAGTAAGTTTTAACCGGTCTGTTAAACAGCGCACGGGAACGATACCCACCCCAGATCCGAGGGCGCTGGGCTACCTTGGCTTGGAGGATGATGAATGAGCAGAAGGGGCCCAGCACCAGGCAAGATTCTGGGGTGCTGCACCCCATCTAGGGGCAGGGGGGGGATGCCTGGAAATGGGATGGTGCATCGGCCATCCTGCAACTCTCCCTCCGATGAACACGCAGTGCGTCGCAGAGGCCGGACCTTATCTTTACCTCTAGAGAGGATACTGCTTTACAGTAAAGTTTTATATTAATGATAGCTTCATAAAATGTCTTTTTATTTTATGCTTGATTCCAAACTGCAACCATAGCTATAGTGAAAGTCTACCAAACATATGAGGAAACCTGAGGAAATTAAAATATTTCAAAATTCATAAAGTCAGACAGAGAGGTTCATACTTTGAAAGGGCGCAGAGGAGCTAAATTGTTAGAGCACTCAAATCATAAAGAATACACTTGACATCCCTCTGTGTCAAGAGCACTTAGCCACACAGTTGAAATGAGAACTATCCTCATCTTGCTAGCATCCCTCAACCGCTGTCCGTTAGAATGCTTCCACTGGGACTGCTGTGGCTGTGCCACAGGGATTTGAACATAGAAACTCCTTTAGCTAAAGTAAAGAATTTGAAAAATAAAAACAGAAGTGGATTTTGTGCATGTTAAACTATAAAAGAAGGGAAAATTTTCAAGACATTTCAGTCTACATTAGGATTCAGACACTGTCCAAATAACACAATACATTAATTCATACAACCTATGGGTTATATTAGCAAAACATGTGTCTTACTATATGTCACAATTTGCATTTGCTATAATTTAGTTTATACAGTAAGTTAATTCTGTCTGGTAATTATGTTCATCAACACCATGTTACAATTAACACTTTCCCTTCCTGCTTTAAATATAGCCCCCATTTCCTGTTAAATATGCTTTCCAAGAAGACTAGCACATCAACTTCCTCCATATATTTGTCATCGAGAGAGGAGAGGGTATGAGTCAAGTTTTCAAAACAAATCCTTTGGCAGGAAACAAACACCTCAAATGAATTTAAAGAGAGGTTACTGACATTTTATTTCATAGATTGATGTAAGTAACAAAATACCAAACCACAATGAAGGTGGGAAAAAAACACTCTGTAAAAAAAAAAAGACAAATGGGGTGGATCTTTAAAACAGATTTCACAGGTCCACATACGTATTAGTTAGTGGGAAAAACATAAGGAAGGGAGGTGAATGCAGAAGCAGACAGATTTTCACAAATTCCAATTGTATTTTCTGTTCCAACATACATCATGCATAAAAAAAAAAAAATAAATCAACGCATAAAAAAAATCAACGCATAAAAAGTATTTCTAGACAAAGCTTTTATTCACTTCAATCATCTTTCCTGTCATATAAAAATTATCATTTTAAGGGTAAATCCTGAAAACTTTCCTTGAACACCAGGGAGAGAGACTTCTGCCAGGTTGAAAGACAAACATTTTTATCAGATAAGTCAAAATTCTTGTTATAGTTACTACTTCTACATTTTACCTGGTTCTTAATTCAGAAGAGCTGCTCACCATTGCTTTTCAAATCTACCAGATTATCCGGGCGTGATAGCGCTTGCAGTCCAGTAAATATTTGCAATACATTATAATCTCCGTTTTGGCGATTAACAATCCATAAAGAGATTTTAAGCAAAGCTATCAGTTTAATCTAGCAGGGCTTTGCATCCAGTACAGCAGACTGAGTCAGACAGTCTTAGTGGGGAGGCAATGATGCCGCCACAGCATCTGAACTAAGGCAGTGAGTTTTTAAAAACCCAGGGGAGTTACGGCCCCATTTACTCCATCTGTGATACACCGTGAGGGAAAGAGAAGCAAGGTTTACTATGTATTTATCTACAAAATATGTTGTCAAACAGCTATTTTCCATCCACAAATGTAAGTAGAATGTTCGGAATGTATATAAAACATCTGGAATACAATTAGTTTCAGCACAAGCAAACAATATTTTCATACTCTGACATGAAGTGCTTTTATGAGAAGCATTCAGCCACTCTGTGTGACTTCCGAGACCAGTAGTTTTCATTAGAGCTGACTCTACATTTTTTCAATAGTGGAGCCACAAAGGTCCGGAATCACAGAACAACAGAACAGTTTGGGTTGGAAGGGACCTTAAAAGGTCAACTAGTCCAACCCCGCCCTGCAATGAGCAGGGACATCTTCAACTAGATCAGGTTGCTCAGAGCCTCATCTAACGTGACCTTGAAAGTTTTCAGGGATGGGGCATCTACCTCCTCTCTGGGCAATATGTTCCAGTGTTTCGCCACCCTCAGTGTAAAAAACTTCTTCCTTAAACCTAGTCTAAATCTACCTTGTTTTAGTTTAAAACCATTACCCCATGTCCAATCAACAACAGGCCCTACTAAAACGTATTAGCCCCTTTATAAACGAGCAGAGCAGTTCTGGACACACCGAGATAAGACCTTCAAGATCATTTCAATTATTATTTTTCTAAATCTTGTTTTAGAACCTAGATAGTTGTTAAAAGATGTGACTTCACAGAAAATACAGATGACTTGCACCAGTCAGTGCTGTTCCTCAATATCCATGATTTTGCGTTACATTATAGTTTAGGTTTCCTGAGGATAGCTGTATAATTTACAGATGCTTGTCTGTAAACCCAAGATTTCTAATTATTCTAACAAAACATCTCAGGAATGCTGAGCACACATAGAGAAATAATATTAATAAAGTTTCAGTCTTTAGTAATTTGAAATTATAGGTTACAGTATAAGAAATTCATATGTGAGTAGCTTCTACCGTTTTCAGAGTAATAGTAAAGAGTTGGGAATAAATCCAAATTATCTGTTGTGAAATCTGCCGATCAAAGTCGCTACAGGTATTTTAGGCAAGTGTTTGTTAGACAAAACGTGAGAGTTCTAAGCTATAAATGACTGCAAAAACATGGCTCTATTGACTGCTTACAACTCTTATTAAACTCCTTAGAATTAGCATTAATATTATAACTTTAAGTTTTGACTTAACTCTACAATCTATAAACTGTTCCATTAATACATGAGAGCACATGTAAATTAGAATGGAATCATAGAAATCCATCATTCTACCAAAACTATTTTTTTTAGTTTAAAGAAAAATATAAGACTTTGCAAGTATGGCATTATGTTAGTATGAGATATTCTTGGAGAGTTCTCATACTTATCTCTTGTTGTTATTTCAATATCTATAATTCTATTACCAAGACTGCTGGAGAGGCATGAAAGTTAATGGAACACGTGTCCTAATCCTGAAAGACAGACTGACACTTCAAATTACTGATAAAAAGTAAAGAAAGAGCATATTATCAGACAATTTATTATAAGAGCTACAGGGGGGAAAAAAAAAAAAAAAAAAAAAAAAAAAAAAAACCCAAAANAAACAAAACACAAAAAAAACACTAAAAAGTAATCAAACTTTATAAAGATATTTCTTGCTAGTAATGGAACGTGTTTTTGTAGTTCTGGCTTCCATGATTCTATCACAGGAAAAACAGAGATGAGCACCAAGTCCTGCAATAACTGTACACAGAATAAAAATAAATAAGATATTGAGATGGATTTCTCATTTAAAAACCAGAAGTCCCACAGAATTACATAGTGCTTTAATTAATTCATAGTCAAAGTAAGCTACACACTGAAAATGAGAAAGGTTTCATTTCATTATTAGGACCCCTAGACATGCTTTTCATCAAGATTCAGTTATTATACTGTGCACAAGAACATTTTCATGCAGAAAAACAGGAAAAAAAGGATGAAAATCATGTGTGAACTACAATAAGAAGCCGCTACTAAGTGTTAGCAAGGAAAGCAAAGAGAACTCAATGTTTAAATTAAATATATATATATTTATATGCGTACAGTAGACTTCTAGACCAAAATAAATATTTAGCTGTACAAGGGACACTTCAGATCAATTGCAGGCTGATAGTTTTCCCTATAGTTAAAGGTTTTTTTTTAATCCACCTTATACTGTGAGTTTATTTATTTATTTATTTAAGTTTCATGATTATTCCCTTGAAAACTATAGATAAATGCATGATTGCTATAAGTAAGCTTCTCAGAGGCTAGTTGGCAGATATACAAGCCAAGGCTAATCACTGAAGAACCAATAAAAAGAAACATTATCTGAAAGAGGATCCTTCTAAAAAGCGTGCTGGGAAGCAGCATTCTCAATCACTGCTGACGAATGAAGTTAAACAGAAGCCGGACATCACTGCTCGCTTGCCCTTCAGTGTGTAGCTGCCTTATTCCAAAAACTGGCAAAACAAAAAAATGAAGCTCGCAAAAAATAATTTAGAGCACGCTATAGACATAGCACGAAGAGGCTAATTCAGATTACACAGTCAAATTTCTATGGAAATCTTTTCGTTCCTTTGTTTACACTTCCTTGAGTTTTTCAGTTAAAAGTTGTGAGTTAAATCCTTGGAAAAACATACTCTCCACTTCTATTAGGCCTTCACCCCACATTTTTCAATTTATTACCAATTCCAGCTATATACCAAAAACCTACAGTTATCTTATGCGTATTTAATGCCTTTACATGTGTGTTTCTAAATACGGTGCACACTGGGAGCTGTGGTGCTCTGGCCATCGAGGGAGGTACTGGGGCTACTTGTGATGGCTTTTAGGACATGTGTCGGTGTCTCAGGGTGACGGGGCATATGATACCACCAGACAGCAGGCTTTGGGGAACACCTGAGGCCAGTGCTGCACCAAGAGCAGATCTCTACAGCAAGACAAGATATTCCCAGTGGTGAGAGAAGGCAGCGGCAGGCCATTTCCTCAGCCCGGCTGTGCATGGACCATCTCAGAGTCTGGACTAAGCACTCAGCTTTGTAAATTCCAACAGAAACCGTATAAAACTGGGACCAGAGTAACTATGAAACTGCGTCATACTACAGCATTTGAGTACTTTAATTACCAAAAGAAAAAGATATATATATACTTTTTTCCCCCCAATTAGTTCTGAATATAAACATGAGCTGATTCAGTAACAAGAAGTGCTGTCAACATTGGTTAGTTTTCAAAACAGAATATCCATGGATCAGCACTATTTAAAATACGTACCATGACACAGCACTGAAGAAGTTTCCTCCGCTCGCTGACATAACCCTAAGAACATATCTAAAAATTTAAATCAGTTATTGTATCTCACACCACAACAAAGTAGCTCAGGGTGTTAAAATGAGACAAAGACATGGAGGTAACCCAAATGATTCAATTCATGCCTGATCCGTTAGGGTTTACATTCTTTTATTCTATTGAGCAAGAGTAGAAAACAACCAACATTGTTATCCTTGAATTTTAAAGTTATCTGTTTCTCTGCTCCGCACGGACATTTTAGAGCTGCCAGTGCCTAGGAGATATTAAAAGGACTCTCCACAGGTAGAATCATCAGGCATTAAGACAAACATTCATAACCCTAACCAGTCCATCAATTTGATGAATAAATATTCCCTCAACTGCTTCAGTCCTACATTTTGAAATTTATCGACACAAAATCCACAAAATTAGAAAGGACACAGACACTTCAATACTTCGATATGACTATAAAAAAGAAAAACATCCCTTTCCTCGTTCCAAGATGAAATGAGGCCACTGCATGACTTGCTTCCATGTGTTTTTTACAATTTCTCTTAAATTCAAAATAAGTGTGTTGACTACAAGTTTTAAAAGATACAGAAGTCTACTTCCCAGATGACGCAAAACCACAGTGCTTCTGGCAGTTACCAGCATCGCATTGCTTATTTTCACTAAGTCACTAAAGCTCTATTGTTTTAATATATTGCATATACATAGCATTAACACTTCAAGCCATAGAAAAGATCTCGAAATTTTCATAAAAAAATATGTAATTTCACCAAATGTCAATATCCAAGGTAGGACAAAAGTGCAAAAGGAAATAAAGAACTGCTTTCAGAAGTTAACTAGTTTATCAAGCAACTTTAACAAGAAAAGTGAAAAGCTCAATGTCTCATTCAGTCTGGGTATGTTGGCAATCACTTAAAAATAGTCATACTTCCTGTAAAATTATTTCTTTGAAGTACATAAATAAACCTCAACATCTGTGTAGGAAGGTATATGAACAAATACACAAAGCAAACTTGAGAAAAGCTCTTAGCGTTCCTAAGGGGAGAAAGTTGAGGAAAACAGGTCAGAACGAATCACCATAACTTCCTCCCCTCACTCCAAAATACCTGTTAAAAGTTTAGTGCAGTTTGTTAGAGCTGGGGTCCCTTCCCAAGCCTGTATTCATTGCATCCAGGAGAGGCAACAGCTGGAGAAGTCTGCTCAGTTTTTGTCTGCAAGAAATCTTTCTTGCATATATCTGTTCAATCACATCTGCACAGAATGTTCGGAAACAAAGGAAAAGTTACGCAAACCAGTCTGGCCTGCAATCCCAGAGTTCAAAGATAAACAGCGCTTTTCAGCATAAATCAGTCAAGCATACAAAGCATTTGATTATTTTTTTCTCTCCGTTAATCAAGTGCTTGAACTTTTCTGTTGCTATGCTGGGAAGAATGGATATAATTTTCTCACAACTCTTGCCGAAAGTACATGTATTTTGATGGAAATGTGCAATATTGCACTGCCTGTGGGAGTTCTTCGGTACGTATCTTGAATAGGATTCATCAGTGTCCATTGTTATCTACATTTCAGCTATATTTCATTCTAGTCAATAAAGATCCCATCAATAAGATATAATTTATCTTGCCTGGAAGTGTACAGCTAAAACCAGTCAGATGAATCCTGCCCTAAAATATCAGAGCGCTCTTGGAATATAGAAGAGGAGTCATGTCCCCTACTCTACTACAGATACCTAAATTAGATTAAGCCCATGTTCTCTGGCTTCCAGATTTGGAGTATGTTCCATCCTTCTGCAACAATAATAATAATAAAAAAAAACCCTCTGAGAATTATTTATATGGCAATTAAAGTTCTTTAACACTTCCATTCATAAAACAATCTTCATCAACCCTGTTCTTATGTTTCTCACATACTTCCCTTCCAGCCACTCGTTTCTTTGGAATGGGAAACAGTGACAAAACTTGGACCATAAACGTGTAATAGTTTTAACACAGTGATCTTGAACCTCTTCTGTGCTTCCAGTATGAAACTCAAATGTAGAGATTTAGGTATGCAAAGAACGGAATAGCCTCTACAACCTGCTAATAACAGCAAGATGTATCTGCCACACCAGAGCTGAACTATAATGTGATATTTGTACTCCTCACACAGCACCTCTGTTTATAAGCAAAATACCAATTTCCCCAGAGTTTCACAGGTTCCTAGGGTTCACAGGGCCAGAAGAATTTGCTGGGTTATTACCAAACCTTAAACTCCCCCAAATATTTCCAAATCACTAACTGTGATCCATTCTCTAATGTGCATTTTTCAGAAACACATCTACTACTTTAGAAAATATATTTTTAGCACCCAATATTTATTCCCCCTCTGAAGAGATTTATGCATCTTATATCAAGTAGTACTTAAGATTGCTGTCAATGAAATAAACAGGGGTTTTTGCAAAGTTTCCTCAAACAATATTTATGTGACATTTTTCTACACCTTCTCCTGCTCTTCTGCACCCTTTTAAACTACCGGCATCAATCACCAAGAACTCTTCCAGTATCGATTTCACAGATTAAAGAACAAGTCTTTTAGCCTTTCTACTAAATGCTGACTTTTAGTCTTTCCTGCACTATTTCACAGCCAGAGACTGAACTAATCTCTGTCAAACTGGGAGCCCAGGAGGAGTTCCTTTGTCTGCTCTGACTCCCTAAGTCCTCTCTAGAGCCAGTGCTTTCCCCAGTCAAGGATCCAGGATCTTTCTGAAAACATGCCCTGCACTTCTTGTTTCCAGATGCATCATTTTGTCCGTGGTTCGACCGAGTCATACTTCACCTGCATAAATCCTTATTACCAACCAGTACAGATTATTCCTAGGACTACTCTGTTCTGCGACTCTAAAAAATAAGTTATCAACTGCAAGTTTCACGGGCACTGATTTTGAAACTTTAAGTCAGGCTTCTATGTAAAATATTAAGTACCCATTTCCAAAAGCAGGGGTGTTTCAACAGAAACAACACAATTCAGTAATGATCCCAGTTATTCGTTTTTGCAGTGTGACCATTAACAGTTTTTCAATCCAGTTGGTGGATTTGTCTTTGTATTTATACTTTTATTGCTAATGTGGGATGCTAAAGTTCTATAAAGAATTTCACCAGGGACTTCATCAAGTGTCTTATCAAAGTCTGGCTGTTTACTATACTTCTCTTTATCAGCTAAACTTGAAATACTTTATAGGGTATATACGACATTTAAAATAAAGAATTAAAGATGAGGTACACAGGAAGTGTCAGTCAACATACTTTAATGGAAAAATATGCCCTATCGAGCAAAAACTTATATTCCTTTTTATTATTAATTCTTCTTATTATTATTACTATAAGCATTCAACTATCATCCTGTACAACTTTCGGCTTTTTCATATGTGCTCAGCTGTGATGGTGAGCAGACACATTAAAAACTTTGAAGGTACTTCATCCTCAGTAGGGGAAAAAAAGATATCACATTCTGAGTTAATATGAAGACTGATAGAGTTGAAACTGCTTTAAGTTTTGGAGGTTTAGCAGTCAACCTGCAGAGAAATGTGTGGATTTCAGAGATGAGGTAGAAACACAAGAAGAAATAAAAACCTAAAACCTTTAAATCTGCAATAAGGTAGACTCAATGTGATCTTTTTAGACTAGGATTCAAAAGGGGTTTAGGAAGGGCTTATTACAAAGAACCAGCCAGCGTAGAAGTGGATGTTGCCAGTACCCACCAGTGCTCAACACACACACACCTCGCTGCAGCCCAGGGCAAGTGCTAGAGCCTGGTACACAGTGACCTCTCCACCCTGTCGAAGAGCAAACCCAGCTCTGCAAAGGCCTAAGGGTAAAAAATCAGTAATAAAAGAGGACAGGAGAAAACAAAAAATCCTCTCTTGGAACATTTCAACTACTGTACCTAACGCTGCACACAACTAAAATGGTCACAATTAACTACTCGTTAAGTATCTATACATTAAACAAAAGTATATGTACCAAGCAGATTTTGGACATCAATGTAATACAATGTAACCTGAATATAATCACAGCGTTCCATAGTTTTAAGAGGTAAATAATACCAGAGGAGATGGAGATGTAGTTCATTACTCTGGATTAACAACAGCACACATGTCTTTGTGAATCACTGCTGTGGGACTGGAGGTATCTTGCAGCCCTCTAAGAGAAGAGATTTCATACATCAGAAATAATATTTTTATAACAGATTTTCAAAACAAGTTTAGTTCCACTCATGAAGAACCCCTAAGCCAAACTCCAGAAAAGAAATGCAAAGAAAATAAGCAAAGAGGTAAACCTAGCAAAATTGTCAAGTGGTGACGGTGAACCGCATCATTTAAGATTTATTTAACATTTTAACTAGTAATTATGTTGTAACAGAAGAATCAGTTCAATAAATAAGCTTAGGTAAGCAAGAAAAACTTCCAAAATAAAAGATCGGTGGAAGACTTCCTTTTCTTTTTTTCCTAAGAACTGAAGACTTGCCTTCAGTGTTCTTGACAAAAACAAGATAAAATTTCCTATGAGATAAGGAAGAAATGTATATGAAATGTCACAGGGCAAGGCGTGCATCGTACTGAAAAAAACCTAAGAAATGTTTACACCCTCCCACCAACCCCACTCTCCAAAAGAAAGAGAAAAGCATCACTCTATTTTTCCTAGAAAAATAAAATAAAATTATTAGAGATTCCATATAAATAAAATGATGGGATTTGGAATGTTTCTGTAATGGATATAGACGGTTTTGCAATCAAATTTTAGCCTTAAACATACAGTTTATGGGAGTAATGCCTGTGCTTGATATTAACAATTTCCATTGTCAGCCCGTATTTTAACCAATTATTACTAATTTAATCTAGCTATTCTACAACCAAACACATTCCTTGGGGTGATGCTTGATGTAATGATTTTGGGGTTTTTTTGCCTGGATTATTTTTATGGAGCAGTGAATTATAAGAAGTTAGTTCAAACAAAAAACCAAACCAAAAAACCCCACAACAGCCACAATTTAAAAAATTAAAAATTGACAATGAATTCCCTAAGAAGGACTATCATGATATTCTTTCAAGCTAGAAGAGTCTGAAGCTTGTCAAGTAGAGATTGTCTGGCACCAGAGACGTACCTCTTGACCTACTCAAAACAAGAAAAGAACACTTAGAATTATAATAAAGGTTTAAGAATCACAAGTTGTGCAATTCCCAGCAGAGGTAGTAATTGGAGAGCCCTGATCAAAGATTTCATTAAACCAATTACACTCTGCCTTGTGTGTGAGACTAATTACGCAGGTGTGATCCTGCCAGCTTGAGAAGCATCACCACAACAGCCAAGCACGGACCTTGCAAGCAATTATTTTTTCTCACGGAGAGGCAGACCCGGAGGAGCTGCCCCGTGCTCCTGATGCTGTCTCCATAAGGGCACACGATGGCAGGGAATGGAAATAAATTTGTAGATCAGGATATTATGTAAGGAATCAGAACAGAAAAAATTAGAAAAGAGGTAGATTTGAGGACTGGAAGGAGGAGAAAGACTGTGAGTGACACTAACATTGGTAGTTCAGGACTGAAACAAGCTGCATAAAATGACACTGCAAAAAGACAAAGTGTCATATCCCGTCAGAGCACACATTCCGAAACTCCCAGTACCACAGCCCACCACTTCATCACTAAAATTTTACCCAATGTTAAATACATTGTACGTTTTCTCCAAACTTTGAATTCATTTAAAGCATCCATGAGGTTGTCTCTTAAAACCAAACCCAGCTTAAACGTAAAGAAATCTCCTTTCAAATGAGTATTGAATTCCATATATTTATAAACTTCTCACTGTGGTTATACTGCTGATTACACTTGACTTCTACACTTTGTTACTAAATTAAAACAATTCTAGCGAGTAATCCTAATATTACATCACAGGAAAGATTTGAGAAGTTGACTGTATTGGAAGCTGTCCTAGAACATTGTATATTAGTTTTAGAAAGACAAATAAAGTCCAATTTCAAAAACTTGTAGTTTTGAAAATGAAAATCTTGAATTACACAATTATAGATTTGTGAACATCTTAAACATGCAGTTTTCATTTCTCCTGCTAAACTATACGGTGCACCATGTCCTTGGAATCTGTCCTTAATTACATTCAGGATGCTCTGCACAGAGCTGGACATAATCTGAAGACAAAGCAATTTTCCTGAAAACTGTTCTTTCACAATGGTCTTCCTGACAATGCAGCTGCTAGCCAGGATTTCAATACATTGTTTTTTAACTATATAGGGAAGCTGGGTTAATAATGGGGGAAAATGTTAAATTATCCTATGCAAGCAAAATGAACAAAAAGAATTCAGAATCTGCAGAACTAAGGAAGGTTTGTGGGGTTTTTTTGTTTTATTTTAACATCCAATTTTAGAAAAAGAACTATTCCAGAAGTGGTATGCAATGTCTTTCCATCCTCAGGAGACAATACACAGTTTAATATGTCATTTGGTATGGCTTGAATATTTGACACTTAGGAAGTATCCGTTACATAACTTTCCTTCACTGCGTTTAATTACCCCATTAAGCAAGTTGGTATTTGCATTTGCACTTGGAGCAGCTGCAGTAGAGCTGCAGGGCAAAAGGATATAAAACCAAGAAGAAAAATTAATAAAACATTATCGTTTCCATTTAATAAGTTCTCTTTTAATTGAAACATTTGTATTAGCAGATACTATTCCAGCATTGTAAGGTAATAAATCACATAAACTTGGTATTATTCAACCTGACTGAACTGCCGGATAGAAGTATCATCCCTCACTAACGGCACAACTTGCCCTTTAGCTTTTCTCATTTTAAGCTATTTCTGAGGAATCACTTTGTATCTGGAAATGTTTTTTCAAAACATAGAAAGCGGTGCAAAGGCAACAAATTAGAAATCATTCTTAGTCTCAACTTTTTACATAGGAAATAAGTTACAAATTTATGTTACTGTGTTGCACGTCATCAACTAATCCAGACACATTTCTGAGAAAACAAAGATAAAGATTTTAATTAATTAATTAATTAAAAAGTCTGCAAGTCATCACACATTCTTAGAAACAGCTTCCGAGTTTCTATTTTTCAGCCAGCCTGTA
Source organism: Arenaria interpres (assembly GCA_013399435.1). Lineage (NCBI taxonomy): Eukaryota > Metazoa > Chordata > Aves > Charadriiformes > Scolopacidae > Arenaria > Arenaria interpres. The sequence continues at coordinate 138,180 of VXAK01020872.1, forward strand.
CACTACATCCATCAAAGACTGGAAAAATAATTGTTACTTATTACATCAGCATGTTTGCCAAATAGGATGCATGCAATAAAGAGTAAGAAGCGGAGTACTGAGAAGTACCAATTTATTCCTTAGGAGCCGTTATTACTGAAAAGGCAATTCCAGGTTGCTGGTGGCTGTGTCAGTAGTGCCAGGTGTGGAGGCTCCTTCCCCTACAGGACAGACTATCGTGCATCAGCAGACTGAGATCTTACACTTAGAGATGAAGGAAGCAGAGTAGCAGCTTTGATTTTGCCTCTTCCCTTGATTCTTGAAGCCTTATTTTTGTAGCTGTTACAACAATGTCCTATTTATGTAAATAGATCACTATGATACTTCCTTGTATCTGGCAGGAACAACTCTATACCAGGCTTTCTGCCATCGCCATTAAGACTTTCCTCCTTTTAGTGAAAATTATTCCCAACTGAGATCTTTTCCAACCATCTCTACTTTTCACTTTGGGGCAGAGATAAGACACCTATCAGATAAATAGAAAAATCACTATTTTAGAAGCATCAGAAGCGTATCACAGCCCGGGCTAACAGTCAACACCTGATGCCAAAATTCAGCTATTTGACAGTACATAACATCCTAAAAGTTCCCCTCTTACCCAAGGCAGGTGTGTACATAAGGGTAAAGTTCTTAAGGGGGTGTAAGAATAACATACAATTAGCGCACGTATTACACTAGCTGTATGCTTTTAATAATATTTATGGTTTTCTCATCGAGCTTTTTATGTCACCGCAGCATAGGCCTATCATACACCCTTTTAACTGTTTAAAACACTGTCCTAAAACAGCTTTTCGTGAGCTGTTTAATTACATTGCTCATGACGACTGTGAGGACAAAGAAAATGTGACTCAGCTCAAGCAGGATATTTGTGCACACCCACACAAAACAGAGAGCAAAGATTCAGCAGAGCTGCATATCACATACATGTCACACCGATAAGAAGGAAACCAAATTACCATGCAACTTTTAGAAGCCTTAATCTGACTTTCCATTTCAGTTCAATAACTGATTTAGCAATATCAAAGAGCTTAATAGCAACTGACAACTCCTCCCAGGTGGCTGAGAAATATTTCTTTCTCTCTTTCTGAAAAATTAAACATTTAATTCCCATGAAGAGGCACATGCCAGTGGTTAATTAGGAAACATTTTACAAGAAGAACTAAAAATTGTCATCAACACAGCAGGCAAATATTGACATTTTTACAAGCACAGCCATGCCACTGTTTAATTTCTGGTTCCAGAGCTCTTGCGGGCAGGCAGCTCCAGCCCAGGCGAGTTCAGAACCTCAGCACTTACTGCTAATTCCAGCTTTCTGAGAATCATTCAAACTGGCAAGAAACATTCCTCCTACATCACTTTCAAATATTTGACAGCCCGGCCATCCATTAAATGCATCTCCTAGAGATGTCCGTGGATCGCTATATAATTCTTCCTCCCAGCTACTGAAAAATAACGTGATGCGTAGGAAGCTGGAAGGGCTCCCAGGTCCCACGGTGCCTGACAGGCAGGGCCAAAGCAGGAATAAAAGTCAGCAGGGTGAAGGCACAGGACTTGATGGGAGAAGCCCAGTAACAGATTACACTGATTAACGGGAGGATATAAGATACTCTTCTTCACTGAGAAGCTAGAGAGCAGGGTTAGCTGCCGGGCAGGTAGCAAACAGATATTTGCAGTGAGAATTGCTGCAGCCTGCTGCCAAAAGTCACGCCGCTCAAATCTGTGCAAAGGCAACACCGACCGCCCCAGGCTCACAAGGAATGAATAAGGGAAACGGGAAAAAAAAAAAATCAGAATGAAATAGAAAAGGCAAAGCAAAATAAAGCAAGACAACAATCAACCCCCAAGATGCCCTTTCTTCTCCTTTCCCAGAAATCCTACAAACCTTAAGTAAAATCCCATTTTCACTCTAAACTTGGAGTTCTAATGATAGCTGTGAGAGCTGTGATTCAGTAATGCTGTCTTCCTGAAGTGCAAGACGGAGCCACAATCACTGTGGTGGGTATAGAGACATACATTCAATTATAGGAGCAATTAGAGAGGATAAAAGACAGATTAGATCCTCCCCCTAGAACACATACCCTGCCAGAGGAGCTGAGGACGGGGAGGAGTGGGTATGGGTTAATTACCAGCAGGAACCCAAACACTTTCTTTTTGGCAGTTCAAAATGTAAACCTGTTCGAGTGACATAATTTTCACCAAGCACCGACACACGTGTATTAACAGAAATGTCCAGCTTTTTCAGTCATTTTTGTATTTTTCTTTGGGTGGTCCGAGAAAACAATTTCTTTTCCTTTCATTTACACACCACCACCCACTCACAGGATAAAAACAAACAAACAAAAAAAAAATCCTCACACACACAGTGTTGAAGACCAAATATTTAGCATAACCACTTCAAACAGTGTCATAACTCTGGTACTGCTCATACTCTATTTAAGACATTGTACTCTGCAGCACAATGAAAAACCAAAATCTTTCATAACACAGGAAAATTGTATGTGCTACAATCACTGCAAAACATGTTCAATTCATTTTTGGAAAGAAAGTCACCTTCAGCAAACCTATATCCAAGGACATTTACTTAAGATGTATAAAATGTAGTTAGATAAAGCAAAATGAGTTCTTGGAGAACTTTGGAAGAAATATTTTCTAACTAAACTACCACAATAACAGTTCTGCATAAAAACCAAACAAAATTTTCTCATGTTTATCAGCTGGTGAACTTTTGGCTTTATACTGCATATGCTGTTACATTGCCAGGGATTGTGTAGAATAACAACACTGCTCATTCAACATAGCTCTTTTAACACATTTATCACCATCTCTTATCTATTATTAAGTTGAGCGGGTAGTACAAACTAATCAAAATGCCTTTGACATCCATTAATACTGTCCAGTTAATCATCTATTGGCTTTAGAAACAACGTTAAACTCATTTTATACTCTCCATGTTCTATTGGTACAAATCTTTTAAATTATTTCATTTTTACCACTGAACAGGTCAAAATAAATGGTTCCTTTTATTATTAAAGATTTCTGGGCTATGGGAGAGAAAGAGCCAACACTTATTTGCTGAAACCATTAACGACTTTCATTAAGGACCAAAGAAAATTTGTTAGAACCAGAATAAATAAAGCAGAGTTCAGCGTTTCATAATGTACACGCTTATGTGAATTTGAACTCAGAACATAATGTTTCTGTGTTAAAAAAGTTAAACTTTTAAATTAGAATTAAAAATAGAGACATTCCACTGTAGCAATATCTTGAAAACAGCATTTATTTTTAAGTGGTGAAATGGAAAAGAAGAAGGTTCAACCTTCTATACTTTCCCAGTCCATGGCTGAATTTGGAATTCCCAACACAGATGGTAAGGAATATGAAGTACAGGGAAGGTCCTCTGGGTTCTATATTCACCCGTCTCTTTTCAATACCACCATACTCTTATTTCCTCAATTAATACCTGCCAGCATCAGTAAAATGACAGCCCTCCATTGCTACTGTTGTTTCATTCGACCTTGATATCATGAACAAGAACGTAATTATGATAATGAACCAATTATTTTTATACAATATAGCAATCAAAAAGGCTATCGCTCCCTCCCTTTTCTCATGATAATACCTGAACATTCCGGTTTTATTCCATCTTCAGTTGCTCCATGCAATCATTACCATTAACATTTTACTTTTTCTTTGATTTCTTATATCCAAAATTAAAAAAAAAAGAAAAAAAAATAGAAACCAGCCCCTTTTTAGAATACTCATAACAGCATGCAAGATGTATGATTCATGAAGGACAACAAACAAATATTTTAACGTTTGAAATATTTTACATGGTATGAATTTTGAAGGACAGCACATCTGTCTGTTAGGACAACCAGCTGTCAATGCAGCAGCTACACCACCATACCAACAGCATATTTTATACTGTTTATATAAAAAACACTGTGAAGGATGTTTGAGAGTATATATTTTTTTAGCAGTTTGTAGACAATCTAGCAATACCTGCCTTCCAAGGGACTTTTTCTCTCATAATTCTTGTCGTTTTCATATCATTTTGTCCAATAATGATTACATAAAACCAAATAATTTGTAAAAATATTTAATTATTGGCAGCCTTCTGATTATGAAAATGAAGCGTCCAAGTTATTGTGAGGTCAGACCTGTCACATACAGTGGAAAAGCAAATAATTAAAATCAAGTATCTAAGAGTAACTTGAACAGGTTTTCGCACACTGAAGTATCATTAACACAAAACTGTTACCTTAGTCAAATCGCTGACTCTGATAAAATACTAAATTGACTAAAAACTCATGGCTTTGTCCCCAGAGATCACAGACTGACTAAAAATCATGCTATTTTAGAGAAAAGAACTTTTCCTCTCCTGCTTAGAAATGAATCTTTCCAACATTGGTCACTACAGCATTTCTGTTCAAACTACGCGTACGCACAAGTTGCAGAAGAAAAGAACATTTTTCTGCTACCGCAATTACTGCTTTAGTCACAGCTAAGTTACACACAGATAGACTCACTTATGATGAACTGTACAGTTTCACAATCAATTTTTGACTTGAGACAATCTAAGTGCACAACAGCAAGTTAGCTATTATTGCCTAGAGATGGTTTTCTTGACTCAGATATATTTATAACCAGAACAAAAAATATAAACCTGAAACTCTCTACATTTAATTTAGACAAACTGGAGCTTATTGTTATCCTCATAAGAATCATCTCTTCTTTCTTAGTCTACTTGTAGAACTGTTTTATGCACTTTGTAGTTCTATCTGTAAATCATAACTCAGTTAAGCAAAGACAATTGCTAGAGATTTAAAAGGCTTTTCAAATGTTTTGTAAAAAAGTAGCAAAGAGTTGACAGGAAAGAGACAAATAAACATTCCACAAGGAATTCCTCCATGTCTAAAAAGTCGTAAGGAGTAGAAACTCAACACACCTTTCTGTCACGGTGAAAATTCATTCTCTACTGCTAGCAAGGGACTTCACGACCGTCACGATTCCACAGCATAATCAAGCAATACCAAAGGGACAGTCAACTTCTGTGCAACGAATGCAGAAGAAACCTATAAATAAGCAGATAAAATGTCAGAAGGCAAAAAATTAAACAAATTACCCATACGAGTTCCATAGTGATTCACTAAGGAGAGGGTACCGATGGGCAGCGTGTCCTGATGATCTAAACTCTGTACAAGCAATAGGAAATTCAGCATTAATATCTCTGTATATCCAAGCACATATGACAATAAGCATATTTTAATGGCTCCCCCCATTTCAAAGCTTACGCTCCCCCATATGCTCCTGAAATGCTTTCTAACTTCCCTGAATAGCCCAATATTTAACTCTCCATAGTGTAATCATGTCTGGAAGGTCATTCCACACATTTTTTGTTTCTGAGAAAAATTGCTGCCAGGCATCTGTTTTGAACCTTTTCTCCTCCCATTCTTTTTTCCATTTATGCCATCTGACCACATTACTTACATCCATCTCAAAGGTCTAATTTAAGAGGACATTGCTCTGAATCATGGCTTAGCCTTGCCTGTATTTTTCCAAATACATTGAAAGACATTTTTATTTTTGATCTGAAGCTATCAAAAAAAGAAAACCCAACAAAAAGTTAAACACAATCTGTTACCTGTCTGCTCTTACTACCCCAAATGATTAAGATTAAATCTTTACAGAAGTTTATTAAAATCAAAAACGTCAAATCCACAGCCTTATTCTAATATAAGCTGCCTCCTCTGTCTTACGAAGGACACAGAAGAGCAGAACAAGTTGCATATGAGAAGATGACCCCCAGTCAGGTCCACTTTTTCCTTAGTTGCATCCATGTTTGCCAACACTGAGAAAATTCTCGGTTTATACCCAATCTCACTTGAGATCTTCCTACCCATTTTAGCTTGTACTGTTAAAAAAAAAAAAAAAAACCAAGAAAGAGGTAAATCGGGATCAGAAAACTTATATGTAGTCAAAAGTTGCTCCAAAAGTTTTAACGTAATCCAGATCTTATGGTACAAAGTGCTTTTCTCTCCACATTGAAGCTGTAACCTTAGGGGTTTATATTGACTACTGTAAAAGACCTGCAGTAACGAGACAATTGTCCTTTACACCCTCGTGATAGCGGATAAGACTATTTTATTTGAAATCCCATTGGATTTCATGGATCTCATGGATTTCATTTCAACAGGAACATCCTAAAATTGTTTTACTTTTTTCATCATGAGGAAAATTTACAATAAGGAGCTGTCTGGTCTATATATTGGTTTGCCACCACTGCCTAAGTTGGGGACTTGGAGCAAGAAGCCCATTGTAAAACAGAATGAAATACCCTTTTGTGGTTGATTTTAAGTTATTGGCAATATGAGTTAGGTACCTCCATTCAGCAGTAAATGTCTCTCAGTAATACACAGAAAAGAAAATTGATCTTCCTGGGCTTTTTGACTTCTTTGAACTAACACATCGTACTGGTTTGGGCTAGGATAGAGCTAATTTTCTCCACGGTGGCTCATACGGTGCTATGTTTTGAGTCTGAAGTGAAAACAGTGTTGATGAGAGAGGGATGTTTTAGCTATTGCTGAGCAGTGCTCACACAGCATCACCTCCTTTTCTGCTCCTCACACCACCCCGCCAACTGTGGGTGCAACTGGGGGTGCACAAGAAACTGGGAGAGCTGAGCCCAACCGACCAAAGGGATATCCCAGACCATACGTCATCACGCTCAGTAATAAAATCTGGGGTAAGAAGGAGGGAGACATTCGGAGTTACGGCGTTCGTAACCATTACATGTGACAAAGGACTGCTTTCTTCCCTATTTTCTCTTTGCTTGCACATGCAGCTTTTGCTTTACCTATTAAAACTGGTCTTTATGTCAATGCATGAGTTTTCTAACTTTTGCTCTTCCAATCCTCTATCCTCTGGGGGGATCAAGCGAGGAGCTGCGTGGGGCTGAGCTGCCCACTGGGGTGTAAACTATGACACACATTTACTCTAATTCAGAGCATTTTAGAGCAAGCTCTATGGGTGCAATTAGGAACTCTAATATGCAGGTATTCAGATGAGGCAAGAGTTTATGTTAAATTCATTTTTCATCCACATAAATCACAGCCATTTAAAGTAAACACCCCAAGAGTTTCACACGAGCACCATTAAACAGCCAATTATATACAAACAAGTTCATTTGAGTAATGCACGCAGGAGAATGGTCAAAAGCAGCAAATTTCTGTTTAATTGAATCTCTGAACTGTTTAAAATGAAGCCAATTTCAGTCAAATTCTATGACACAAGTTTATCATGAGGCTGATATTTCACATTCAGCTTTCAGCTTGAAGCAAGTTTTTATAGCCTGAAGAATGGAATTATAATAAAATGCTGACAAGCCTTTACCATACAGAATAGTTTCTGCTAGAGGGTGGATTGCCTATTCTTGACATTTCAAAATAAATGAGTTTACATTTAACGAATGAGATAGAGTTCACATTTAGTAACTGTAACTCTTTATGGCTTTTTCTATTTGATAGATGTGAAATAAATATCAACAAAACAAAGTTCAGATTCTTGTCCCTTCCTAAGTTCAAAGCTGAAATGCTTCAAGACTTCAGCCCCAAGACCAATTAGGTCTATCGAGCTTCATATGACAGCAGTATTTAAAAAAAAAAAGTGTCCTTTGCAAAGCAGAAAGATACACGTTCATGTGATTCACATTTAAATCATAAGGGTTGGAATTGAAACTCCAAAGTTTTAATGCAACAGGCAGTTTATGTAAATGTTCTGTTCCTCCTCCCCCCTCATAATTGAGTTTCTTTAAGTTTTTTAAATGAAAAAAATATTTCTGAGCCTCCCATTAATAAATAGCATTGAGAAGAAACACGTACGCAGTGAGTGGAGGGCTGTCGTTTGCTGCCATTTACCACAAGAATCTGCATCAGATCACAAAAGCAAACACAAAGATACCAATCCAGCACCCAAAATTTATAACCAAGGATATGATTGCTGTTGTTTGACTTTGTCCTGGTCCCGGCAGGAATAAGGCTAATTTTCACAAGATGCTGGGACAGGACACAGCTGGGATGGCTGACCCAAACTAAAGGAGTAATCGATGCTATGTGAGGTCATACCCAGTATAAAGCTGGGGAAGCTGGCCAGGGAGCAGGAATCGCTGTGGGCTGGGCAATTTGGTCAGTGAGTGGTTGTGCATTAATCAATTTGGTATATTCTTTTATCAGTATTATTGGTTTTCTCTTCCTTTGCTGTTCTGTTAAACTGTCTTCATCCCAACCCATGAGTTTTGCCTTTTTCTTCTGATTCTCCTCCACATCCCACCAGGGAGAGCAAGTGGCTATATGGCTCTTCTTGGCCAGCTGGGGCTAAACCATGAGAGACTTGCAAACACAAACCTGCCTACTAACATGAGAATGCCAGAGGCATCTCAGTTTACTATTCTCAGACATAGAAGATCATAAGTAAAATTTATGTTTTAAAGAGGTACCTAAACAAGAGACAATTTTCTGACCAGTAATGCAGTTATAAAGGAGATAAACCCAGGAAACAGGGACCTTCCTCAAATTTTGTGAAAGTGGCCTTGATGCGATGACCTCCTGTTCACCAGAGGACACGTTTTTTTCATTCCTTGGCAAAGGTACAGCTTATCATAAGTAGAATGCTTTTTATGTTTTAGTTTTTCTTGCTAACTTTGTGATCCTTTTATATGAAATTCCCTGTAAGCTATAAAAATCATTCATCACACTATTTTGCTGACAGTTGACAGACTGTAAAACTACCACTATTTTCACTAGATTGGATTTGCTCTTTCTTTTTTATAATCATTTGATAAACCTAATTTTCCAATAAGAACATAGTCTTTCAACATTTGTTTGATTCATATTTGCTCATTTCCAAAACAAACAGTCACAGCACAGTAGTTCTTTTCCATACAGACTTCTCCCCATATACATTTCAGTTTGAAAAGATTTATTCTCAGAACCCCTCATTCAATCACAACTGTTATAGCAGTAATATCATCAACAGCAAGTTCTATGTAGATCCATTTAACAGTCCTTGATTATAATATCTAGGGTTTTCACCTTCTGTGGGATTTACCTTTATGCATACATACAGTTCATGCAATTTATTTTCAGATAACTAGCCCTTCTTGACAGAAATAATGATTTTCTAATGTAAAATATCACCAGAGCATGCACACACACACACAGAGCATTTTTGATAGCTCACTTTTTCCTTCTCCTCTTTTGGGTGTATGAGGGTTTGAAATTTTTTCATTACACTTGGGTGTACCATATGAGAAGTTTTTATACCTTTGGAAACCTGACGGGTAACAGGCATCACATAATGAGAAAAAAAAATATCAATACAACATAAAAAACCCATATGCAATAGACCTTAAAAGCTCATTGGAAGAACCCTTTATGTAATTAAACCCAAACTGAAGTATAAAGTCAGATCTTAAACTCCTAATTTTGCATATGTCTTGAAATGATGTGTCTCAGATATGTTAATAGTCCAAATCCATTTCGGATTTTTTTTCCTCTTATTGTATCTTTTCTGACATTGACATGTCCCTAATAGTCCCAAATAGTCCTCAAATACACTTTTTATTCTAACACAGGATGAAGGAGTATTTTTATTACTGTTCATTTTGTAAGCCACAGATATATCCATACAGGATAATAAACTCAGAGTTACCAATATTACGAAGAGGCTTACATTAAACAAATAAATTTAAATCACAGAATTCCCACCATCGCTATAAACACTTTGGAACTGGAAGCTTTTCTTTAGATTTATTTGCACAGTCAGTGACTCCTTGGGCTCATTCAGCCTTTTATATGGACATAACTGCTGCCATATCTAAGCGTCTTTAAATGACACCGAAGTGAAAAATAATATACATTTTTAAAATTATCAAATATTCTCCTTTGTAGAGATACTGGTTCATCTTAACAGAGAGAAATAATGACAGAGAGCAAAGCAAATGGGTGAAGACATTAGGTGAATGAGTAAAAAGGTAGTATAAAGCGAACTCTACGTTACAAGTATTGCAAGGTCCTGATGCAACTACTGGAAGCAAACTCAAGGGAAGAAATTAGGTTTAGTCCATGATCTGTGTTCTTCACATGGGAAGAGGATGGGGATTTCCATTTCTATCTTTCACAGGGATATTATTTCACTCCCACCACTCTGCAGAGTATTTCCATTTCTATCACTGTGCCCTTTACCTGCTTGTTTAAAGAAAATGAATAAAATAATTCCCTGTATGAAAATGAGATCTGCCATCTTTTTTATTATTTGGAGGCATTTCTAGCTGTCAGAGGGGCAAACAGTGAGTGACATCAGCGTGAAAATTTACAAACATCACCATCCCAATTACTTTAAGAGTCAACACACATAAAGGAAAAGGGCAATCATCCAACTTCTGTTTCAGCATTTTATTGCAACTCTCCTTTTCCTCTGCCTTTGCTATACTCAACCAGAATGAAGATATGAAATATTTAATTCTCATACCTTTTCATTTCCTCACATCATTACAATTCCAGATCACTATCTTCATCTGCTTTGTATCTGGTTTGGATGCCACTGAACGCCTGGCTTCAGGAAAGAGCAAAACAATTCCTGTGGGACTTTACCTAATGATTCTTTCACATTATACTTCAGGGATTGACACAAATGGAAAAAGTCTTGGGGATTGTCCTCCATAAAATACCACTCATTGCATTGCAATTTGAACGGAATTCACCAAGGACTTGGACCATAATTTATATTTGCCAAATATATGTTAATTAATTCTAATGACATTAAAGTAATCTTCCATTTTGGTGCTATCGTATGGCAAACAGAAATGAATAAAAAGCAATTAATTATTACCAGATTTTACTACATAGTGTTTATAAAAGTCTCTTACATTAAATTTCACAATAACATTCCACAAGAAAAAAAGCTCTTCTGTAAACTATGAAAATCAGTCACTTGAACTCACTAAAAAAATAAATAAATTAGTTTTCAAATCTAAAAAGTTGTGTTCTCAATAACATTTAAAATAATTTTGCTGTAAGATATGGTTATTATAAGGTAAGATATTGTTACTCAATTTGCATTTAGATCCCATTTCTTTCTAGACCCAAGGGATTCAACAGATTACCAATTAACCTTACCTCCAATAAATTTTATGTTACTTGATCTTTTTAAGATCTAACTAAAGAGATAACGAAGGGTTAAATGTTTACATGTGGCTATACTTAGCATTAATTAGGGATGTGCATGTATACACACAGATATGGCTTAATGAAGCAGTCTCATACAATATTGTTATCAGACCAAGTGCAACCTCTGTTATCATAGAGCCAATGTCAGATTGCTGCAAATTTATGATCTCAAAGGATGTTTAAAAGTTAATAACATACTACGTTTGTGTTAAGTTCACAAAAGTTCCCATACACTTTGTTGTTCAATTCACATTTTGTGATAGCACTTTAAAACCAAAACAGCCACCACAAATCATCCTCAAATCGAGCATCACCCTTCTGAGCACTTACTTCAATGAGCCCCCGCCGAATCCTTCAGAAGAAAAATTCACAAAGTTTTTATTGTCACTTTTCTTAGTTATTTGACTGACATCTGCGTGTGGAGGGCTTAATAGTTTTCCCACGCGCTGAACTGAAAGTATAAAACCTATGGAGGTTTTATGAAAGTATAAAACCTGGAAAACATATGCTCATTAAGTGCTAAACTAAAATATTCCAATCCACTGTGCTCTGCAAACTGAGAGTAGACTTTATAAACAACGTACAGGGATTTAACTAAAGAACTCATTAGAGTGAGTGCAAGTCATACAGCTAGGGTTTACTGCCACAGAAAAACTTAGCTTTAGAACACACCTAATAAAATTTAAGCATGAGCTGTGGTACCTGAATATTTTAAATCGTCATTGGAGATGAAAATTGTTGTGAGGCTGCAGCATAAAGCTGAAGGAAAAACACAGCACTTTATGACATCTGTGTCCAGCAATCATGGAAATACATTATATGTATCTTAGAAGGGTCTAATTACTGATGTTCTTTTATTTCACTTATTTTGATGACATAAGCTGTCTCTAAAGTGCCTATCTGCATTTGCATTTTAATGAATAATAATTTATATTTATTCAGCACATTCTATTTGCATCTCAGAGGTTCATTTACAGATTAATATTTCTTATTACCTAAAACAAACTATTCATAGATATTCAGATTTGGGAATTACTAGCGAGCAAGCAAGACGCTGTGGGTAGCATTATAAGTTGGAAGGCTTGTTGGCCTCAAGTTTAGCTTTTGCATTGCAGTTGGTGTCAGTGGTGGCTGGGGATGCCTGGACTTTAGGAAGCTGCACCGCAATTCCAGGGAGATGAAGAATTAAAGAAATTGCCCACTGAGATGCCTAAAGGAAGATTTCAATTTATGCCACTCGTGCCAAAGTAAGTTCTGTAAATCACCCAGGGGAAATGAGTAATAATCACTGCCTTCCACAATTATACTGATAGTAAATGAAATACTGAAGTATATTGTAATCAAAAAGGAAAAAAAATTAAAAAATTATATCAGATAGCCAGATTTGAATAAGTTTATGAACCAGACTGACCACTACATATTGTGCTTTAACCATGCAAGTCCAACTAAGAGCAGTGAAAAGGTTCAGCATTAACCGAGAAAGTGCTTCCCACCTGGGTTAGTTTATTTGATTTTTGATTTTGCCAGTTACAATTCAGTATTCACTCCAGTGATCTCCTTACTTTTTTCAGCATTCTTTACAATTAAGAAAAAAACCCGACCTAATAAAACCCAAACTTTACTGCTATGGTGAGTATGATTACATAGTTTACAGCTGTGGGATATCCACAATATAGAGAAACAAACCTACACAAGCACAGAAATGATATTTAGATTCCATATTGATGGCTGGTTCTATGGCAGATCAAGTTTAAACGTCAAGCTTCTGTGAAAAGATTCTCCCTGACATTAATTTCTGTCACCCATACATTCTTCTCAGGAAATTCATATCCCAGCATCTTAGAAAGTACTTTGTATTCTTTTCTTATATATCTCCCGACTTCCTGGGATAATGCTGGACCTCATCTAAACCAAGCACTCATGCAGTGGGCTGCCCTGGATTTTAAAACCATCGAGCGAAGTCTGCACTCTCTGAGCTCTGCTATCTCCAGATTAACATTTTATCATACACAGAATTTATCTAAAAAACAGAGATAAGGTAGACCTAAGATCACCTCCTAGCAATGCAGCTTAAGAACAAAGTAAATCACTCTCCAAGCAGACATCTAGGATAAATGAAACCCAAGCCTAAAGTGCTTCTTTGTCTCCTCCAGCTGTAAGTGGAGCTTACGCCATCTGACTCAACTATACACACCAACAGTGTAGAAAATGAAAACAGATCTCTCCTTATGAAAAAAAGTAACAGACATCACAAATTTTGGAAGAACTTGCAATATTTACACACCCTTTCTGCCTTAAGAAGGCTGCAGGTAGGGGACAGCACCTTAAAGCCTGAAGTCAAAAAATGTAATCTAATCAAGAAAAGCATTACAAATGTTTTTAAGAAACTTGGGGAAGATGAGGAAGAGTATTGCCATAAGATGTTCAGTGGTATAATCTCTGGGAATAAGGATCATCCTGAAAGAAAGCTACAATCAAGCCATGCTGTCCCTGGTTAGAGAAAATGAAGGTTCTCGAGCAGCCTGCTCTAAAGGTTTCCTTTAAGTACAGGAACAGAGAAAACAGCTCTCCGAAGGTTTTGGGTCACCCTGACCAAACTCAAAAGCTAGATAAGACAGTGGAGCTGATAAGGAGATTCATTACTGTTCAGTATAACGTTAAAACGACTTGCAGTTCTATATTTTTGTAACTTGGCTCTATTATTGCAAATGTAGATTTTAATATAACCATTCTTTTACCAAGGTATCTTGTCTAGTGATGATCCCACCACATCGTTCCATCAGACAAAGCAAGACTTGAGGAAGGACCATCAGTGCCTACCACCAAAGAGGTTTGTAGAGTTCCTACCTGGAGTTGCCAGCCAGGGAATCCACTCTACTGTCGCAAAGGTGAACAAGAAGAGTTACTGTGCTGGGGCTAACTTGATAAATGTAAGCCCATAGGATTTTCCCAAGAAGCAACATACAGGGAAGAAAGCCTACATCAGTCCCTTTTTCACTTGCTTAAGGTTTATTTTCTTTTTGTGTGCAAGCTGGTATGTTTTCACAGAATCACATGGGGTTGGAAGGGACCTCTGGAGATCATCTAGTCCAATCCCCCTGCCAAAGCAGGTCCACCCAGAGCAGGTTGCACAGGAACTTGTCCAGACCGGTTTTGAATGTCTCCAGAGGAGACTCCACCACCTCCCAGGTGGGCTCCAGGTTTTGCTGGAACCTTAACCTTACCTGCTGTTTTCCAAACTCATTTAGTCCTATGAAGTCATCAAAAACTGAAGGGTTACCGACTGAAAAATTTTTGTGATGTTTAACCATAACTGTGTTAGCAACCTCTGGCTTACCTAAATATTTCTTGTGAAGTAAAACACTAAGGGAAAGAAGGATTTCCATTGCAGCACCATGTTCTTTTAAAAATCCTAGCTATTAACAACATTAATAACTTTCCCATCTAATTAGTTTTGAATAAGTGAGGAAATAAGTGGAGATAGGTCAACAGTGTTTCAGATATTTCAAATCACATAGTTGATAATGAAAGAGAGATAAAAGAAATAAGATCAGAGCACACAGCAGATTTAAAGAAAGCGTATAATCATTGCATAGCATGAGGTGGCCTCTGGGCTGCAATCAGTAAGGAAGCCCTTATAAAATTATTACAGTGATACAAGGGAGTGTTTCTGGTTCAAAAAGTAAGAGCACTAACACTGAATGAAGTCCTTGCCCCATTTGATCTTAATAAAGGATTAAGGCAGGGAGATACATGGTTCCCCACGGCCAGATCCCTACAGCTTCGCACGGTGGTTCTGGGAAAAGTATGTTATTGCTGCGGAGTTTTCAGGATGGGCCTGCAGCAACTTTTTTTTTGATATGCTGATAACTCTGCTAACTTTAGAAAGCAAGAACATATGATAAAGATCACAATGTCTGGAGACTCAAAGAGAAATGAGACTTAAGATTAGTAAAGATAAGCTAAATATATCCTTGTAAGCTGGCAAAAATGGTCTTAAACTAGCCAGCTAAACCTGATAACAATGAATACAAACAAATCTGAAGATTTAGATGGGAAGGAATATTAAGCCTAAAAACAGTGATGAAGAAAAAAGGTTAAATCACTTTTTTTAAACTGTCAGCAGTTAATAAGGAAGACTGATTTCAGATGTGCAAGACTTACGGCTTATTCTTTTCTACAAAAGTGGGACACAATCACTTATCTCCAGAGGAAAAATGCATTTTAAAACATTAAAATTGAAATAACAAAGTAAATTTTCCTGTAAAGGGAATAACAAAAGACTAAAAGGAATGTGTGATAGGAGGTATAAATAGAGATGCAGATAGAAAGAAAACTGGGCAGATCTCAGTGGGCAGGGAAATGTCGAGGTCAACTTAGTTCATTTAAGCATCCTTTAGCAGGCTTCCCATGTAAATCCAACATTAAGAAGAAAAAGAAAGAATCTGCAAAAGACCAAGGGCTATGCCTGGAAATGACAAAAATACACAAGTTACATGAAGATATTTGAACAACATAAGAACGGCCAGGAGCTCCAAGAGCCCGGGAATCTGGCAGAAGCTGGAGGAACATTTAAGAGAGAAGAAGCAGAAAAGGGATGTAGTACTGAAAAGTTAAAAAAGAATCAACCAATGCTAAGACAGAAAAAATTAAGATCTATAAGTATTTTCATGTGCAGTTCCAATTAAATGCATTTTTGTTTCAAATGTGAAGTACTGAAGTCCAGCCTAGAACAGTGTTCGGAAGAGAAATTCTCTTTCATATACATCAAATTCTTATGTCTTCTTGAGTTTAAAAAAAAAAAGTTAAACAAGGAAAAGCAGAAACATTACTTTGAAATTCTAGACACTGCAGATTTTTTCATGTTTTGTATTTGAATGGATGCATACTTCAAAACCAACTCCCTCTTCCTGTTCCCCAACTTTCATCCTTCCCATGCACCCAAAAAAATGAAAACCCAAAGCCTTAACTTCCACATAGATCATTTCTAGGAAAAAAAATTAAAAATAAATAATTGGTCAATTAATCCCTACATCACTTTTACCACAAACTGGCTTGGTTTTTACCCATATTCTTTCATCCTTCCTTTGATATGCCATGAAGATTTTCACTTGAAGCTTTGCATATTGCAATGCCTTGTCTATTGATTGACATAGCTCAAAAAAAAGAAAATCCATTGGCATTGAAGAACATTAATTTAATCTTCACTTCAGCATTCTTTGTGCTTCATTGTGCTGGAAATTTATTACCTTTTTTCAAGCACAACTGCACTTAATCCCAAGCAACATATACAGGAGATAGTAGCAGAGCTCATTATAATAAAAACATTTCAAACAGTTTCCACACTCTCATTCAGCCAGACTCCAGGGAAACAGCATAACAAAACATGTGAACTGCTTCATTAAAAACAAAAATAATAATCTCACTGATTGACAATCATTTTAATCTAAGGATTTTTTATTCTTAAACATTGAATTCCATCAAATGATCATATTATCCTGCAAGTTTTTTGTGTACACCTTTGTATCTAACTTCCTCCCATTTTTACTTTTTAGGACATTCACTAAAAATAAAATGAAAAAAAAAAACGTATTCATATTTCAAGTATGCCGACTTGACACTTAACAGAAACCACCAGTAACTATTCACCTAGGCCAGTATCTGCAGGTGCAAAATGAAAAGAACGTTCAAATAGCTTGCAAGATGAGCAGAACAAGTTTTTAAACATATTTTAAAAGAAAATTAAATTTTATAGTTCAGTCCATTTTGCTTGCATCATTAAAAAAAAAATAAATAAAACCCACACAAAACTCTCCAGTTTATCAGGTTGTAACACCAGTTTCTGAATACAAGTCCTCAGAGATATGAGATATCCATACCTGTACAATGCAACCACTTGATTCTAAACCTGGTGTGTGCAGTCTGATAAACATCTAGGAATACAGCCTCAGCTCTCATGTCCCAACTCATCCCTTACACAAAAAGTGCTAAACTGCCAATACGGAACTCACACAACTTCTCTCAAGGATGCAGGGCTTGAGATGTCATTCTCCAAGTCCCCTGCAGTGCATGAAACAGAATTTCTCAGAATATTGAATATATATACCTGTACTTTTAAAGTATCAGCTGCTGAACAAGTAGATGGAAAACAAGAGCTTTATATTCATTTTAACTGTTGTTCCTTTCAGAATTTGTGGGTTTCCTTATCATAGAACGGTTTGGGTTGGAAGGGACCTTAAAGATCATCCAGTTCCAACCCCCTGCCCTGGGCAGGGACACCTCCCACCACACCAGGTTGCTCAAAGCCCCATCCAGCCTGGCCTTGAACCCCTCCAGGGATGGGGCAACCACAACTTCTCTGGGCAACTTGTTCCAGTGTCTCACCACCCTCACAGGAAAGAATTTCTTCCTGATATCCAATCTCAACCTCCCCTCTTCCAGTTTAAAACCCTTATCCCTCCTATCGCTCCACTCCCTGATAAAGAGTCCCTCCCCATCTCTCCTCTAGGCCCCTTTAGATACTGGAAGGGGCTGTAAGGTCTCCCCAGATTATCCCTCCCACGAGTGGAGACTCTAAGCATCTCCCCATAGCACATATATGAAAACTACCATACCCTTGTCCTCTTCCACTGGAGAAAAATGTAGGCAGTGGGGGCTTGTTCTAAGTAGTGCTAACTGTACCCTTCCAGAGTTTTGGCGGGCTGAAGACCTAAGTGAGGCTAGGTTGGTAGTACAGGTAGTATCTTTTTTCCCCCAAAACTGGCTGGGGAGGAGAAAATAAATAATAAAAATCAGTCCTTTATCAGACAGAGACCCAGCAAACTGCAGAGCTCACTGTGACTAGTATGTTGTTCTGGGAAGGCATTTCTGTTTGTGTTGTGATTTTTATAATCATATACTTGTCTATGCCATTAGATTATAGAAAACAAGATCAAAAAAATATATTTCTGCCTATTTAAGAAAAGCATGGGTCTGTGATTGCCATTAGTTCTTGTCAGTGTAACCTTTTCAGACTCACCCATGAGGAATTTTTATCTTCAAGGCAGGGAAGCTAAATATTTACTGTGCAGAGCCCTGATGTGCCAAAGGAAAAAAGCACAGAGAGCAGCTAAATAACAAAACCAACAGTGACTGCAGTTCAATTTATCTGTAAATAAATGGGTTTGGTTAGTTCAGAATCCTTGTAACTCAGAGAAAGTTAAGAATAAACACACCATTTTCACAGTTTGAAGAGGGAACAACCTTTTCGTTCTTGTAGTCCTTTCCAGGCTTGAAAACAACATTTAGCCTCACTTTTTAATCAAGCAAACAAAGCTGAATTTTTTTTTTTTAATGACATAATCATATAATCAAGGACAAACTCCCAAACTGCCATTTATTTTCTAAAATGCCCTAAAAATGATATTTAAAGGAATTATTTCGCACCTCTTCGGGAACATCAGCTGGCATTTCTCAGGATATATGGTCACTTCCATCAAGCCCTCAAATACGAATTTGCCAAATAAATTGACCGCTCTAAATGAACCAGACCAGATGCTAGTTGAGCTTGCAGAAATTCCATTTTTAAAAGTCATTAAACTTCACATAGTCTTATATTGTATTCATATAAAAGCAAAACATGAAGCCCTTTTGGAATCTGTGGCTCAACAGCACACTACAAAAGTTTGATGTGCATCTGGAAGCTGGTTAACATGGGATATGCAAAATAAAACAATTATGACAAATTGATGATCAAGGGTCATTTGGTTCTATTGTTCTATTAAAAGAAATGACTGTTGAAATTACTAGAAATTGCGACAGCACCCTGTAATCTGTGCAAATGCTCAGGCCAAATAACAACTGTGACACAGCGGTGCCTGTACTCACTGGCAAGAGCAGAATGACGTAGAAAGACATTGCAAGGACATTTCTTTTTTAAGGTCTAAAATGGCCTCTTGTGATTCCTGGAGCTGAATGAGCCTAGACAGGGTGTAAATAAGGGCAAAATCCTACCCGGTGTCACTGTGATTGACTACTACAGAGGAAAATAAATAAAAAAACCCAACCCCTTCAGTAGAAATAGATTGGGTGTCTGGGCTTCACAGGAAAAGTCCTTCTGAAGCATAATTAGGACACATGATACACTGTACTGGGTTCGCATGGCAAGGTTTTGGTAGCAGGGGGGCTAAAGTGGTGGATTCTGTGAGAAGCTGCTAGAAGCTTCCCCCGTGTCCAACACAGCCAATTCCAGCCACCCCCAAGACGGACCTGCCGCTGGCCAAGGTCAAGCCCACCAGTACCAGCAGTAGCACCTCTGGGACAATATATTTAAGAAAGGGGGAAAAAAACCTGCATGGCAGAGCTGGACTAGAGGAGTAAGAATAAGCAGCAACTCTGAGACACCAAGGTCAGTGAAGGAGGAGGGGAAGGAGGTGCTCCAGGCACCGGAGCAGAGATTTCCCTGCAGCCTGTGGTAAAAACCATGGTGAGGCAGGTTTTCCCCCTGCAGCCCATGGAAGTTAATGGTGGAGCACAGATCCACCTGCAGCCCATTACAAGGGGGCATCTTCTCCCAGTGCTCTCAAGCAGGCAGGGTGCCACTAAACTTAAGAAGGAATGTATGCACCGAGATCCTCTGGAATATGGCAGATACATCAGGATGAAGGTATTATTTACACTTTCAATGCAGAACCAGCTCACAGCTAAAGTTAGAACAGAATAGACTATTTCGGTTGGAAGGGACCTACAACAATCATCTAGTCCAACCATCTAACCATGTCTGGCCAAGTTAAAGTGTGTTCTTAAGGGCATTGTCCAAATGCCTCTTAAACATTGGCAGGGTTGGGGCATCGACCACCTCTCTAGGAAGGTATTTTACCACCCTGTCGGTAAAGAAATGTTTTACTTGAGAGTCCAAAAAACAAAGTAGAAAGCTTGTGGTGATAAATTACGTATGCACAATACCCCTGGAAACAATAAAATCATGTAGCTACTTCAAGTACATAAAGCCTGAAGTAGTTCTTATGCATGGCCAGTTCATCATATACCTTAGTTACTGTCAAGCTTTTTATATTTAATACTGCCTCATACCATTTACACGGGCATGCTCTTCTGCACCATGTAGAACATGCCAAATATTTCTAATTAATCTTCAAATTCAAGAGCATCACTAAGCCTGAAAGATAAAGACAATTTAGAACCTCCTAAAGACAACATATTCTTTCTGTTTCAGCTGTTTCCTTCTCAGGAGATCTATCTCACAGAAATCCATGTAGCTTTTTGCTAAATGATGCACAGTAAAAAAAAAAAAAAGGACACCACAGAAGCTCTAGATGAGCTACCTACCATCTCCTAAAGTTGGGTCATCTTCTGCAAAAGAAATTCCTGTCTTAAGACATTAATGCCTCCCTAGATGTTTCTAATGCATTAAGATCTTGGCACTAACATTCAGAATCACCTGTACAAAAGGCCAGATTGTGCTTCATTGGCTGCCATAATGGTTGCATTCCCCTGGAACAATGGAGATCAACGTCCAGAGTGATTCAGGAGAGCTTGCTCAAGGAGAATTGGCAAGTTTCGTAAGACAATACTGAATATTCACTAGAGGAAAGCATAAGAATGACTGTCCCAGTTGCAATTAGCTCTCCTCTTAAAAGTGTAGCATCTTGTGCTGCAGAATGCTTCAATGAGGGCAAGTAATTATTGACAGAAAATATTTTTTTTCCCCTAGCCTATACAATGAGAACTATGGATCCAAGTCCTCCAGACAAAAGGAGAAGATAAATATCACTGAAGACCATGTCTGACCCCTGGTTTACATGGTAAGTTTGAAAGCAAGAATGGATGTTCCTCTAGCTCTTCAGTTTCTTGTCACCTACAACAAGTGCACCAAGCTGAAAGATGATGTCATTTATACTTTGGATAAAACTACAAAGTAAATGTGAAATTAAAAATGGTTTTGGCTGTCCTAAAATACCACCTTGAACAAAACGGACTGGTAGCTATAACAAGAAATTAATGAGCTTTAAACAGGAACCACAAATTCCATTGCTTCAAAACCACTTCTGAATTAAGACCTGAGTATCAAGAAGCTTTCATCTTCCATCATCCATTTCAGTCAAAACATGGTCTTGTTTTACTATCATCTACAACAAAGACACTATTATTGAACTACTTGCGCCACAGTTCAGTTCTCTTGTATTGAATTCTTGGCCAGAACCTC
Source organism: Arenaria interpres (assembly GCA_013399435.1). Taxonomy (NCBI): domain Eukaryota; kingdom Metazoa; phylum Chordata; class Aves; order Charadriiformes; family Scolopacidae; genus Arenaria; species Arenaria interpres. Next base: position 159,645 of record VXAK01020872.1, read on the forward strand.
CAAAACCTGTGGAGGCTTTCATTCCACAACCATTGTGCACAGAGATAAATCTGAAAGCAAATAGGTCTTGTTGACACTGGAATCATTCTTGCAGATTCTCTCCTTCAACACAACCTCATTTGCTTTAGCGTTTTTTTTATTTCTTTCAATGATGACTTCATACATGCATTGTAAGTGGTCTAACAACAAATTGTCACGGTAATTACCTCTCAGAAAGCAGGGAAACCACTGCACAAATATCTCACACAACACATCTTCAAATTAGGCCTCTGTCCATCTTCCATTTTCACAATACTCTTATTTACACAATAGACATATTTTGTTTAACATTCTCAGATTAGGACCTTCTACAACAAGCACTATATAAAAGAATGGGCGTATGGAACAGTAAAGCACAAGAAAAGCATATGAAACCAGATGTTTACATCTAAACCAACATAATTAAAGTATTAGTAAAAGTGAAACCTGAAAGACTCGTATTAGTACTGTGAAATTTGGGTGAGAGAATGCTACCACATCCAGTGAATCTGCAATTTTTACAGTTTCTTAACAAAGCCACTAATTCCAAGAACAGAGCTTCCAGCCAAGAGCTGGAAAAGTAACATCAGCTTAAAAGGCAAGGAATTAAAATGTATTTTTTCTTTGTCAGAATGTAAATTTAGGCCAAAGGTCTTCTTTTTCTCTCCTCAGGGAAGGCTTAGAAATGCTTATTGTCCCATTTTACTCTATGAAAGTTAGCCCATAGCAATTTGCTTCTATTATGGTGGATACCTAGTATTGCTCACATATTCGGCCTAGATTACTTACTTTACTGGAATTCTTTTCAAGAATTAACTGATTAGTATGAGCATACAGCCTTACTCTAGCTACAGAATTAACATACTCTCCCGAACCAATTCTCCCAGTGAGAGGGTTTTTTGTTGGGTATACAAAAGACTTTATAAACAATTCACCACGCATGAAAAAAAACAAACCCATAATGTTCATTTTCATTACACACATCCTTGTGATTTCATGAAAGGAGTGAATAATATATTAGGCTATTATTCTCAATGAAAGAATATATGCTAATGGACCATACTAAACAAATTCTGGTCTCTACTGTATCCATGCGATCCTGCTGAGTGCACTGAAGCTGACGGAACAACCATAGACATACAGTTTGGCTCATGGAGGGCATTCACACCATCTATAAAGTAAATGTCCTCTGAGGTGCAAGCCAAGAAGTACCTCCATTAAAAATCAGTTTGGCCCATGGAGGGCATTCACACCATCTATGAAGTAAGTAAATGTCCTCTAAGGTGCAAGCCAAGAAGTACCTCCATTAAAAATTAGGTTCTTGACTTTAAACATAGTAGATAAAGTAAATATGAGATGCAGATGATGTCAATAACTCCCAAAATCACTGTGGGGGGAAAAAAACCTGTAAATTGAGGTTGGTTATAGTCAAAGACCACAACAAAAAATTGTTAGCCAACTTGCACTTCAATACACCTATAAGATGACTTCAATAATTTTGTGGTGAAATCAAACCTCAAATGAAATCATCAGCTTCAATGGCAGGACAGTGCGCTTGGATTTTATGTACTTTTTCTTTTATTTCACATGAACGATTATAATTTCTATTGGGTTTTGTCATCCTATAACCCAAGAACATGACACACATCATGATACCACAAATAGCTGAAAGGTAGCAGAAAATAAATTTTCCTCACAGATAACCATTCATTAATAAGTTAAATGATAGGGACCTCCTGTTTATACAGATTATGTAAAAGGCAGAAACGGTAAATTCTATTTTACAAAATGTAATGCAAAATGTGACATGAATTTGTCCCAGGATCCGCAACAGCCCTACACCTTTCTTGTCTAAATGCCTTGAGCTACTCAGAAAATTTGAGGCAGGTTTCAAACATCCTAAAGCATGCCTGTATCCTTACATTACTTCTCTATTAAGCGGAATCATTAGTGAAGACAAAGTCTTCATATGCATTAAACTGATTTTTAAATTGTGAGGAAAAAAGTATACAATGCCATCATTTTCATTTAAAAAAATCCAAATATCTTAATTTTGGTTGGCTTTTTGTTTTGTACCCCACACATTTCTATTTTCAAATTTCCTACCGTCTTTCTATGGCAAATATCCACTGAACCAGCATTTTTGTAAAAGCTATACCTCTTTAATCTTAAATTACAGCAGGATAATTCATTTTTCACTTTGATATCACTCGCACAGAATTAGGCCCGTTCAGTGAAATATTACTACTTTATTAATACAAGTATGAAACCAAGCTTTGCTTCTTCCCAATTTAAACCCTCTTTATTTCTACTGAAGTTGACTAAATTCTATGAAATAGGCCAGTCTGCAACAATAATATGTCTTTACTTTTATTTTATGTTTTTATGGGGGAAAAAAAACCAAAAAAACCAGGCTATAAGCAGGTATCTAATTAGATGGCTTAACAGAACATAAGCATTTTATGGTACTAAAAGGATAAAACAATCTACCAACATGGACGTCTGGGGCATCTCCTTTAAAAGAGCCCTTTGAGGCTTACTCCGATCTTTTGTGATTCATTTCAGAAGTTCACTTCATAAAATGTGTAATTCATCATTAGCATTTAAAAGAATCATTACTTTTGAGGAAAGCTGTCCGTACATGAGACACAATCTCTTGACGCCTGTTTGACAGGGCGCTGAAGGAGATTAAAACTAGCCCAGTTTTTTTGCTGCTGCTCTGAGCATAGCCCATGAAGGCAGAAAACTGTATTTAGGAGCAAGAAGAACATCAAGGCATAGAAAAGTTTCGAGTTTTTTTTTCCAAAAAAAAAAAAACAACCCCAACTTTGGTGATACAACTACCAAAGCTTTGTTGTCTTACCTAATCAAGAGCCATTACAAAGAGGAGCAAAAGAGGGAGCCTCTAACATTTTCGTTTGTTTTCAAATCACATACTTTTACCACAGGAGGAGCATCCCTTCAGAGAATGAGGACCCCTCACAATGCCCCTGTGCCGGCAGGAGACACAGCAACTCCAGATTTATTACTGGTCTCTCTGCCCAACGCAGCACCTCCATCCTTCCTTCCACTTCAGCTCACAGGAGGAGAGGCAGGACCCTGTCTCTCTCCTCGAGGGGTCAAAATAGAGGTTTACGCCACCCCAGGAAGGCTTTCCTAGTTTGGGATGTGAATTGCAGAATGCGTAACCTTGACTTGGCTATTTTAGCCCTTGCTAATTAATCCCCCTTTTCCCCACTAAAAACTCTGGTTTTAGAAAAGACCTCAGTGACCAGATTTAGGGGAAAAAGGCAAGACCTAGTTTTCCTATGGATGATCCAATGTAGACCCCCTATGCCAGGCAAGTGATAAGACATACAGAACAAATACATAAACTCAGACTAAAGCAGCATGAGTTTCTACGCAATCTGTGACACATCCCTACGTCTCTTTGCTGTGCTACACTGTCAGAAACCCACAGGGGAAACGGCACGGTCATCCTCCACAACCCCAAAGGTGATCAGCACGTTTCTTCAAGTTTTCAAACACCTTTCAAGTTTTTGTCACAGTGTCACTTCTCCTTCAGTGCTCCACCACCAGGCTGCCTCCCACACCCTCTCCAGATGCTGGAAGCAGGATCACTCCAAGGATCTTACACATGGACTGGACTTCAAGGTTAAAACTGATGTCCTGCTTTTCCTGGTAAACATTCCAGAGACAGTCTGAAGAGGCTACAACTAGACCCTCAGTTTACTTCTGTTTCTGTTCTCCCTTCACTTCCTCGTTTACCCTTCTCCTGATCTTCTACCATCGTAGATCTCTTGCCACCAACTATTCCTCCTGACCACATGACCACAAAGACAAGCCATCTCTTTGGTCTCTGGGACGAGTTACAAGCTTATTTAGCTACTAGGTTAGCTCCGCTTAAGGTCTCAGAGAAGACACAAGAACACGAAAGGTCCATTACAAAAAATAAAAGCCACCACACAAACGTCCTATGTATTTGCAGAAATTTCAATACTCTTCAGTGTTACTCCAGATCCGTTTCACGTGCAAAAACTACCAGAGCATCACCCATGTGATCAGTCCTGACCACCAGTGACACGTGGTGCACAGGGCATACCCACGATGCTGCAGACGGACCCAGAAACACAATTCTCAAGCCTAAAGCACACCTGGCTAATATTTTCAGCTCACATGTTCTTAAATAAGAAACACAGATTAAGAAATGACACTTTCCCAGCAGGGAAATAAAAGACACGCATCTACTTTTTTTGCCATACTTGACTCCACATGATACATTCTGAGAATTTATAAAAACTGAATAAAATGTACGCTATTATTGATGTTCTGGTAGAAATATTGCACAACGTGCTTCTGCTTCTATTTTTAGAGTAATGAAAAGAAAAAAAATACAATTTAGTCTCACTCTTTGATAAATATAGATTGGTACCAGGGACCAAATAACCATTTGATCGATCAATGCCTTTAACTATAAACTAACAAGATGCTTTCATTACTATCATCTATATAATACAGCTTGAAGTCTTGTATTTGCCTGGGCAATTGGTCAGCTAACTATCTAGTTATTTGCACAGCGAAATGTGAATTTTTCAAAAACAATTAGTTTCGAGAGTGTATTAAGGCAAACAGTATGTATTAGATTACATCTAACAAGGCCTAAGAGCACTTTGCTTCAATTAGATATGCCTGATTTGTCATTCTTGTCTTATAGAAAACACTTCACAGCTACAGCATGGAGAGTAGTGGATTTTAATAAACTCTAGTGAATTACACCCAATGGAAGTCTCAGTGTGATCCAATTATCTTCTGAAACAAGAATTAATAAAGAGCAGTATTTGTAGTTGAATAGCACATATGTATCAAAAACTTTATGCCTACGCTACCACGTAAAGCCCTAGAGAAGACATGGTACTTTTCTGATGAAATACAATGCAGGAGAGCCTTTGTGCTATCTAGTATCTTTCCTTCAATTACATGTTATTAAAAAATAAAACAGGAGTGAGAAGGGGAGGGGGACAAAGGATTCAAAACTTAACACACAATATTACTAATACGTATTGGTTCAGTGCTGCTAGCACTACCTTCAACATTTGCCCAATTTTCCATCTTTAACAAAGTTTTACTCATGCCAAACTGTGCTGTATTTTGAACTGATATGCCAGCAAACATAAAGCAAAAAAAAAAGTAAGCATGGCAATTTAAATAAATTAAAAAAGCCCACAACCAAAAAACCTGCTGCCTTTTCTCTCCTGTAGTCAGCTGTTGTCTAATGACAACTTTTGTTCCAGATCTTCAAAGTCAAGCGGGAGCTTTTCTGGGACAGCATGCCCTAATTAAATTCATTTGTGGTGGCCCATTTTGAATGATTCAAATTAAAGACTTTTTTGGTAGTTGAACGACAGTTTCTAAATTTGTTTATTATGCAAGAATTATTCTCCATAGACATTTCATAGACAGGAACTGGAATTTCTGCAAAACTGTGTTGACAAACACTAAAATGTAACTTATACTTCCCAATTTCAGCAACATACGAGGTCCGCAAAATGATGTTGCTCCTGAGTGACAATAGAGAAAAATGCCCCCATTTCAAAGGAGGACTCACGGGACAAGATCCTTCCTTGAAAAGTTTCCTTAGTTGAATTCCAGCCAGTTGTATTCCAGGAGTGAGCATACACTGTAGCAGACAAAGTACTCTGTTGCAGGATATCATAATCTGGAAAAACTTAAAAGACTTTTTCCTCTTCTTTGTGACCTTCAAGGAAACCATAGTATGGAAATGGCCTCAAGTTGTGCCAGGGGGAGTTTAGGTTGGATATTAGGAAAATTTCTTCACTAGAAGGGTTGTCAAGCATTGGAACAAGCTGCCCAGGGAAGATGGTGAGTTGCCATCCTTGGAGGTATTTAAAAGATGTGCAGATGTGGTGCTGAGGGACATGGTTTAGTGGTGGACTTGGCAGTGTTAGGTTAATGGTTGGGCTCGATGATCTTAAAGGTCTTTTCCAACCTAAATGATTTCATGGTTCTATGATCCAGCTTTTTGGCAATCATGAGAAACCATAAGACTTAACAATAGTAACTATGAAAATTCCCGAAAGGTTTCATATCAGTCCAGATTTTTACACTTTTACTAAAGCAACAAGAGGAGAGAAATTTAACATATTAAAGGATTTAATAATAAAATGTAAACTTTACTAAAATTGAAAGGCTTTCAGTCACTAAAAAGGTATCATTTTATACTGTTAATTACTTAGAAGACAACTTGAGAGCCAAGACAAGCACAATTTGGGTCTAAGGACAGAGTACTATAGTTTTAGAAGTGTTATCAGTCAGATGGTAAAATGAATTTTATACTCCAATTTATATTTCAGGAAGAAACATGCAGAGCCTAAATGGTTTTTGGTGTATGAATGATTTATATTGCATGAAACGTGGTGCTGGAGATAATGAAAACAACTGTGAAAGCAAGAATAAAGAGAAAACCTTTGAATGACAAGACTGTATCATAACGTACTCCCTCACATACTGTCAAAAACAAATAACATCCACAACTATTTGGGATTTCTGACACATCTTTCAACTTACTCCTTTTATGATCAAATTATAATACTTGTCTTAAAACTCCCTGTGGTAGCAAAGCTGCTAAATCAAACCCATATTTCCTGGGACTCAGTTACAACAGACTGCTCAAATTCTTACACACCTTCATTTTCAGATTCTTTCCTGATAAAGCGATAGAACATATTTTTGTAACTTACAGGACTATACTGAAGGCAATTCAACATATAGCCAAGTGTCAGCAGGGCTCCCTGAGACTTTCAAACATGTTTATCACACAGCACGTACAGGCTTTTATCTGTTTTGTTGCCATTTGTTAAGGGAAGAAGCCTCACACATTCTGACAGCCGATCAACAAAACATGATTTTGAAGGCTCTGCCCAAGCTTGTCACTTATACCCAGGAGAGAAAGGGCTTTTGTTTTCAAAGCACAAAGCCCAAAGACCCCTGAGTGGTTCCACCAGGGATCCAGAGTCATCTGAACAGGATGGGGAGACCCGCAAGCCAACTTGGGCAGGAAACCTCACTTCTGGAACAACTGCCTCCCACACCGTTCCCATCAGCGGTACCACCATCAGCAAGGACCACACATCCCAGCCCGGCCTGAACCCAACACCTCCTCGTGCTGGCCCCTCACAGGGTCTTGCTCTGGAAGAATTTCCCATAAGACAGGCAGTGCCCCATCTCAGTCTGGACAAGTTTTGGGTGAAGAATTTTGATAGGTACTGCTGCATCAACAACACGCTCTCTTCTCACGATTTTGTGAGAAAACTCATTCTCAATAAACTTAAATATTCCCATAAGTGTCTATCATATAATGAAAATATCCATACGATTTTAACTGGAACATATAGAAGCTGCAACAGATTATCCCTTTTTAAATAAAAGGTATGTTTCAAAGAAATTCACCTCTTAACTAAGATGAGCTAATCTATTTTCTAAATGAAACATTTGTATTGCTGTGACATTTCCTAGCAACCAGAATGACTTCTCTAATCGTGCTAATTTCAGGGCCAGGAGCTGTCTGCTCTAATCAACTCAAAGGGAATTTGCAGAGCAGATCCTGTAACACTTCAATGTTACGCTTTTTTCCGTATTCCGCTTTCTACCAGAACTCAATTTACTAACACAGTTAGATTTGAGAAAAAGATAAATTAAATCATAGATCAATTTACACTTGATAAAACAAACAAAAAAAAAGAATCTATTAGGATCAATCTTCATTAGATGAAAAAAACCAACCCACTACAAGAATTGTTAAGGCGGTGGTTGAACCTCTCCTGGCCTGTCCGGGCATGAAAGCACCTTTCAGAAATTCACAGGCTCCACTGATGCTCCTGGAGTTATACGGGAAGGAATGCCTCAGTTACCACGCAATGAGTTCAGAGTTAAAAACTTTGTACCTTTTGACGTTCTTATCGAGACAAGAGGCAGAAGTGCTCAAAAGCTCTTTCTCCTGTATTTTAGGGAAGTAGAATGACGTATCAGAGTTTTACAATAACAACAATGATCCATTTATTCAAAAAGAAGGTTATTAAATAGCAACTATTTGAAGCAAAATTTTAAGTTTTGGGAAGTGGAAAGCATGCATCCCCAACTACTATAAAAATTCCACAGAGCTCCCTGGGCCTTAACAATGTTGCCTTAACAAAGGAAAGTTCCACAGGATTGCAAAGTAACACAACACAAAATAGAGAGTTAATGGTTATTTTAAAGAAACAAAGAAACAGGATGACCCACAGATTTATACTTATTGTGACACAGATTCTGCAAATGTTACAGAACAGTCCACAGTACTTGCAGTTGTATAAAGACAATATTCTTAATTCCAATAACTATGTTGTTAAGACTGATGGCTTATTTTAATAAACTGTGAGATTGGTTAATGAAAAAACGTCTTAAATTTATTTGTTTTTCTTTCAAGTCAGTCAAGCATAACACATACTACAAATAGATTAAGAACTGATTAAATCATAAACAGAGTTTCAAACATGGAATCGCTAAACAATACCGCCGGATTGGGGTTTTGGTAGCGATGGTTTTCTTTAGTTTTAAGATGGAGCAACAGACCCTTTTGGTCTTGGCTTTTTGCTCTCCTCAGGCTTCCACAATCCAGAAGCAAACATAAAGTAATACTTATAATTTATAATAATCACCAATGATGAAGTGTCTTAATTGTAAGCAGTGAGAGGGATTGATCAGGTAGCAGCTTAACCTGCTCTGCCCAAATTGCGTGGCTTCAATTTTATCACAGATTTGAAAAGAAAAACAAAGCTGCCAAGCCTTACAGATCCAATCTCTTCTTGTCTTCCTCCCATCAAACACCAATAACTGGTTATTTATGTTAATCTTTTGGTGTGAACATCTGGCTAGCTATTAAATTTTAATTGGGTACTAAATATTAGAGGAAAATTTCTCAAAAAGAGACAAGTTCAAACACAGTTATCTACCCTTTAGAACTAATAGAGAATTGTTATGAATTAGTGTTCTTCTCCCCCGCCCCAGATATAAAAAGAACTGATTCAAAACCAGCTAACTTAAGAGATTCCAGGAGAGAACCAAGGACTGCTTGGCTGTTGTCAGTGCTTAGCATGTTTTGAAAGCACGAAGAGAAGGAGTGCCTCTAAAGAGTCCAAGTATGCAAACTTTACCTCATGCCAAAACTAGTCAAAAGAATTAGATACAGTGGATCTAGAGCTCGTAAACCTGCTTTTTTTTTTTTTTTTAACTCCTACATTTGCACAACCACCACCAAGTACTTAGACTGATCGTATCATTAATGATGACTTTGAGGGCTCAGCTGCGGTCTGTATCTCTATCAGGGTCAGAGAGATCACCCTGGTATATTAAATCTATCTACTCTGCAGTTTCCCACTTTGTGGGAAAGGCTCTCCAAATGTTAAAAGAGTTCGTTTGCTCCCTACTCCCCATTGAAAGTCGAAATTTCATGCAACATCAAAACTCTCTACAGCAGAGGCGATAGTGTCATGAGACCTGAGATTTAAAAGAGATTTAAAGCATTGACCAGAGCAGCCCAGTTCCTGAAACAAACATCTTGTCCTCCCAGCAGCACACACAGAATAACAGAGAGAAATTTTAAGGGAGAGATAAACTCTTTCCAAACTATTTTAATCTCACTTGTTCTTTTTCTTAGCAGCGCAGCATGACAGCGCGGAGCTAATGCTCGGTGACAGATTTCGCCTGGTGGAAATTCCTCCCGGGAAGAGAGACCTCATGGCCTATTTCTCCTTCTGGCAAATTTTAAGCAAATTAAACTGATAACCATATCTCGAAAAACAATCCTGAGGACAGCACCGTTGATAGGACCCCCGGGGGGACATGGTCCGCGCTACTGGACTGAAATGACAAGTCACAGGCGGTGCGGAACCGCAGGGGGACCGAGGGATGAAGCAAGGAGGGAGCCGGCTGCGGCCCCCGGGGAATACAGGATGTCAATTAAATGGCAGCGAGATCTCTGCCGGCCGGGGGGGGCGCAGGCAGCCCCAGAGGGTCCTGGCCCCCCAGATCAGGCAGCCGCAGCGGGGGAAGGCACAGCCGGACCACGAGCCACTGCTTTTCACCTTCGGGTGCGCAGCAAGAGGGTTCATCTCCTGGGTTTCCTCAAACTGCCCATGAATGACAGCTGGTGCGAAAGCTGTCAGAGATGTGTCTGCACTGCTCAGGTGACCCTGAGATTTAATAGAGCTGCAGGTCTGGTCACCGCTCGGCCTCCTGGAGCCACGGTGAGGGCCCCTGTCCCACCTCCCAGCTCAGCCCTGTATCCACAGGGGAATGATGCTGGAGCAGATCAGGGCTTTCCAACACACAGGTCATGTGTAACGTTTCCGACACACAGCTCATAGGGGCAGTTTCTGTCCCCAGAAGCTTCCAGGAATGCCACAAATAAAAGGGAAAAAAAAAAATATGTTAAAATCAAGAGGTTACAATCAAGAGCAACCAAGAAAGTGAAGCATTTTTCACAGAAAGGGGCTGAAGAGAGACCAGTGGCCCAACACTGGCCTCTGCGAGATGCCAGGCATGGACCAATTAGGCAAACTTGCCATGAAATACTTATCTTGAAGTCAGCTAATCATACGAGATAACAAAATGCTAGAACAGGATTAAAGTTCAGCAGTTTTTTAATCCTATTTTGTATTAAAGCCAGAGGGAAACCTGTAGCAAGAACAATCTCCTAATGGAAAACAGTTTGGATCTCACCTAGAGTTTAACAAGTGCTCAGTGCTCTCTGTACAACTTTGTTGTACAACTCTGGTGGGCTTAAAGTGAAGGCAGGTGTTAATTTTATCTGCAAAAGGACCCCAAGGGACCTTTAAGGATATACCACATTATATCTTCAAGTAACATGTTCATAGTTGCAAGCCTAAAAGAAGCAGCAGTGCACAGAAAAGAAAGCCTGTTCCAGCGGATATAGTATATAATGCAGAAAAAACCCTGCCTCTTACAGAAAATAGCCCATCTGTGAAATATAAAAAAATATATATCAAAAAAAGGAAGGTCTTCTTTTAGTATCTTGGAAATTAAAATGCTAGACTCTTCCTCCTCTTACAGCCTCAGTACAATGTAATTTAATAAATGCTAAATAATTAATCATGGCTTTATTTTTTAATTCTCTCTCACATGATAAACAAAGACTGCTCCATTTCTCCATCTGAATTATTTTGATTATTTGTAATGCCAACAAGGAAAAAGTATTCTCACATAACTCAGATTCCAGGAGAAGCAGGGCAACAAAAACCTCACATGAATTTCTCCACTTCTCCCAGCAATTTTGCATTCAGATAAGGAGCAATGGATAAAGTGGCATCCATGAGATAAAGACAATGCAACATTCCTGCCTTCATCCTGGCTCCTTCTGAGGCCAGGGGTAAGAAATGGCACCAGCCCCAGCCCCCTCAGGTTCTTGATTTTGTTTGCCTACAAGAGAAGTTTTTCATCCTGCGCTGCCCAGACAAAAGTCAACTAACCAATCCAGCAAACGAAGAAGCACAAGTCTTCATAGCCGACAGGCGAGATCAAATCAAGTAAAGATAACACCTACATGTATTCCTTCTGTTATTAAAAATCTTCAGACTGAGTCTTGCCATCACAGTTTGCACTGGAAGTCAGATAAAAGTTCTCATATCCAGTAAACGTGACCATTTCAGGAAATATGCAAACATTTGGTTCTTATCCTAACAAGAAGCAACTTTTCTCAGTACGAAAACAAAGCACAATTACTTAATGAGCCCAAGCAATGCTTCCCAGTTCATTCTTTTTAAAATCAAATGCAGATGTACCCTAGTCCAACACTAATTATAATCAATATCATCCAGGAGGTCATGGCAAATAAATGCTGGGCATTTAAGATGCATTTCTTTTTTAAAGAAGCAATCAACAAACCAAAAAAACCACAATCATACACACACAAAATACAAAGCAAACAATTTTTTGGGTTTTTACCCAAAAGAAACCGACCCAACCCCTTCTTCTCATCTGCAATAGCTTCCTGCTGGAAGCTCTGCAGTGCAGGGCTGACTGGGTGACATTGTCTCAATCTCACGTCCGTCTCCTCTTCAGATCTAATTACATTATAAAAGAAAAGTGACATCCAGATTTGAAACACATTCTTAAAAACTCTCCTAGCTTAAATAAGGAGGTCATTGTTCTCCTTCTGATTTATTTATTCTGTTAACATAAGCTGCCAGCTGAAAAAAAAACCTGGTTCAATCCTTTCCTGTTTGTTTGGAGGGTCTGATAGTCCTTAATACTGTTGCTCAGAGGCAGCTGAGCTCGTTACTGAAGTTTATTCAGCAAACACAGGCTCTCTGTTGCACTCCAGTATTAAGAAAACAACAAACAAGAATATCCACAGCCACCACAGAATGACAGCCATATTTTAAATGTGCTTATATATTCATAGTGTGGAAGGACATCTAAATGCGCAGCCACCAATGAGTAACTATATGAAAACATCTATAAAACCCCCTGAATATCTGAATATATTTGCTATTTCTCTGAATAAGTCTTCTCAAGATATAACAGCAATTGCAGAGAGAACAATGAGAGCCAGGTGCAAGAGAGAAGGCATGACTTCTACTGAGTTGTGCAGACTGGGTTTTGAGTACATTTTCCAGTTGTGGAACTTCTCTAAGACAATTATTTTGAAAAACTTGCAGAATTACAGTCAACTCTTTGTAAATGTCACTTGCTCCACCTCACTGAAGCAGAGGTTAAAACCGCAGAGCCAGAACCTTATAAACTTCAAACTTTATCAAAATAAACATAATCCAGGGGAAGTTGCATAGCAGATTTTGTTAAGGTGGATACGGGACTACTAGAAACTACTTTTGATGCCACGTGTTATTTCTTAGCATCTCGCTAGAAATCTCAGATTTGGTGACCCTAGAATGAACTTTCCTAAACACTGCTATAATTTTTACAGGAGGGAGAACGGCTACAAAATTAGATCAGAAAGTCTCTGACAGTTTTTACAAAACTGGCAGTGTAAGGATTAAACAGGATTTATGAAAATTTGTAATAAGGAGAAGATTAAATATGTCTGTGCTTTTATATTGACGCTAAAACCAAAAAATGGGAGTATGTGAATTCATATATATGTGTGTGTACATGCATATACACACACGTGTGTAAAATGGTATTTTATTCATGTAACATGGACTATTAATAGTTATCTCTTGTGTATGTGTAAAGGTAGTGGAAAGAAGATAATAGAAGATACAAATGACGTAAGAATGAAAGGGTAGGTTACACCTATAAAAGACATTCATTCATTAAAACATGTAAATATAAACAAAACTGTAAATATATAATACGGATATGTATAATATATAAAATATTATATAATTTATATGGATATATATATACAATTTTACTGATTAGTGAAGAAAAGGCAACTGTTGAAAAAATGGTAGTGAAGGCAAAACACCCGCTAATAATTCAGAATGGTCAAAGTTGCAGAAGGATCTCACAACCACAAGTGTGGAAAGTTGAATTACAGATGAAATTCACTGCCTATAAAGTAACGCATCAAAAAAAAAGTACACACACGGAGCCCAATCACATATAAACAGAGATGGGCTCTACACCAGCTTACAAGGATGATATTTCAGAGTCATCAAGGACAGCTGTCTGAAAATGCCACTTTGATGCCTTGCAGGAGATAAAAAACTATTAGTTTTGGCAGTGCGACAGAGTGGGAGGAGGCTTAATTGGAAAGATTTAGATAACAAACCAAGAATCATAATAATGTGGCTTTATAAAAACCCACAGCTCCCTGGAAGCTCAAATTCTGGTTGCTTTTCTCTTTTACTCCACCACAAACAGATACAGAGGAACTAGACAGGACATAGGGCTTAGCAACGTGGATGCTCAGAGATTATAGTGACTTTTATAAGGAAAGTATTTTTCATCGTGGTAGAGAGATGCAGACAGAGGGGCTAGAACAGAGGTCCATTTCATAAAATTATCAGCAATTTTCAAATGCAAGGAAGAGTTATTTTACAGATGCTTAACAGGTTTGCGGAATTTACTGTCACAACCAACTCCGAAGGTCAAAGCTAAAAAGGAGGATTACAGAAGGTAGTAAAGCATGAATCATTAAACATGAGGATCACGCAGAGATCTAGACTTGGAATAAACCAAAATGCTGACCAGCACAAACCAATAGTCTTCTCCAAGCAAAAGATCACTTTGTGCTGCCTCTGCTCCTTAAGCTCTCGCTTAAGAATCAATTAATTGCTAGTGTTGAAAATTTTCCAGTAAATCACTGCTGGAAAGATCCAGTAGAGATACTCTTATCATTTCCTTTCCATTCCCCAATGTTTTTAAATGCAAAAAAAATTTACATTTTCTATTTTAGTAACTTTAGTATAGTATGTATTTTTATGTTAAATCTTCATATATATTTATTGCTAATAATATAACCAATGAACAGCAGTAAATAGCAAACATATTGAAATCTCCTTTAAATTGACAAAAAGTTCAAAATTAATTTCATTATTTTTTCAAGGTATCAAGAACTGAAGGAATTTTCTTTGCAATGTATCAAAAACAAGGGAAAAAAAAAAGTGCATCCAGTAAGCAATTTAGAAGTTATTGAACTGGTCAAAGTTAAAAAAAAAATTAGTTTCCCCATCTTATGGCTGCTGCTATATTATTTCTTTCATATTTTAATGTATAGAGTATATGGAATTCAGCAATGCAATTAATTGCACTTGTGCAGAAATTGGGGACTTCACTAAGCCTAAGATGACACTACTCAAGGTTTTGTTTCCATTGAGACGGAATGGCATTTCTGGTGAACAGGAAACTGCAAACAGCAAAATAAAACCATAACGGGTGATACAAGTTCCTACAGCAGATATGGGGAATAGATATCTAGAGTGAAGTCTAGGTCATGCCTCAAGAAAATGCAAAAGCTCTGTATACACCAAAGAAACCCTGAATTCTCCAAATGCCATCACATGAATCCTTGCAGAACCATCAGCACTATCCAAAGCTCACACCTGAGCTCCTTTTAAAAGTACATGATGAACTTTTTTGTTTTCTAAATGGCTTTAAGGAGGAAAGTTTTCTAATTGCAACGAAGATAGCAAACAATAAACTTGGCTTAAATCATTATCCAAATGTTGTACTTATTACTGGTTACACCATACACGTCTGTATACCTTAAACCACAGCCTGGTCCCTTTACTATATACATCTTTCAGCATCCAAGCTGGTGTCCATGCCCAGTCTTACATACTGAAAGCATTTAAGCTTATACACTTAATTAAGAGAACTAATGGCAGCAGGAAAGTAGAACAATGTGTTTGACATATTGAAGAATGTCAACTTACTCTCTTATTGTAGTCTTGCCGTGCATTATTTTCGATTGGAGAACAGTTCTTTAGAAATATTTCATAGGTAACTAATGACTATTAGCTAAAAAAAAGTTATTTAAATTATTTACTAGCAGATGTCTTTGTGAAATATTAATTTATTTTGGAAGTCTGTAAAGCTTTATAACAAGATTAGTTAAATAAATTTTTTAGCTGTGACCTCAGACAGAATCTGTTCCAAACAGCATCCTTTGGCTGTTGAAGCTTGAAATCAGAACCTCAGCTCTTCTTGGTGCTGTAATGCTCTTTTAGAGTGTGCGAAGGAATTTTCTACCCATTAGCATACTTTTCCATTTATATTTTGGAGAGGAAAAACGTCTCCCTTATTCATGAGAAATGAGCAAACAAAAATGACAAAAGTTAATTTTTAAAATGCTTCAAAAAGCTATTTTACCCAAATCCACTCTTTCTACACCCCAGGCACCCGATAGCAATCGGCTGCCAGCCTGAAGTTGTGGTTCAGTCCCTGTAATGACATTACATTGGGAAACCGCTTACAGGGCTAACCACAAGATTATACAGAACAAGCTTTAAAAAAAAAAAAAAAAAAATAATAGAAGTTAAGCAACAAAAGGATTCTAATTACTTCAGTTGAATAACTTGATTTCACTTTTACATGATTACAGCAAGTGTTGTTAGTCTTCATTAGTGTTTTCCATTTCACAAGAAATAGAACAAAAAGTAATAGAAAAGGGCCTTTGTTTTCTCAGTAGCACTTTTATGGTAAGTTCTGCCTCCAGCACACCCAAAGAGCCACGGCACTCAGATGGGAGGCGTTTAATTCCACTGCTTCCCACGAGCAAGCCTTCTCCTCTGATACAGCAAATTCCTAGTGTGCAGTTGATTGTAGTAGAACTGTGTAAAATACTTGCTCTTTTCCCCAAATAAAGTTGCAACGATTTTGCAAGTTGACTAAGCAGCTAGGTCACCAAAACTGCTACCATTATGACAAGGGACCAAAAGCTGTCTTCTTTCCCAAACCAGAAGAAAAAAAGCAATAGCTCCAAGTGTTCCTAAAAACTTTGGTGACGCAGGCGAAACTGTACCAGAAAACCACTAAACTTTTGTAGCAGAAAGCCACAAATAAGCCCAAAAATCACAGTTACTTGGAAGAGGTTTGCCTAGAAAGCACTGCAATGGAGTAGATTAGAAATGGTCTGAAGCGGATGTAAAAGCGGTCCAAGAGGACCCCGTCTAATGGAAGCATTTCCATTGTCTTTGGGACTAGTGGATCAGGTGACACCATCACTTTCTGTGTCCTGGATGGTTTCTACACCCATTTTCCTCATTTTTAAAGTGGACCTTCCACATGCTCACAGGAAACTCGTTAAGCCCAACTAGATCAACATGTAAAATATTGAAATAAAACAAAATGCTACTGTCAGTCAGCCAAAAGTCTCAAGCAATGGTCTCCTTTCCGTAAAATTTTCAAAGTCAGACACTGTTAGTATTCTATGATGCATAGTTAATATTGTAAGAGGCAAAAGATCTGGATTGTGATGTGTTTTCTCCACAAGAAATTGCATTGTATTAACATCATTGAAGGCAGAGTTCAAGGAAAAAACAGTCCTGGAGGTTTCCAACATCAATCAGAGCAGCTCTGCTTGGAAACAAAGTATCACTGCCATAGTGATCCTCAGGTTTTGAAAGCAAAATAGTGTTTAACTTCACAAGGACTCGATTCCAGTACTGAAAAGCAACAAAGCATTGAAAATTGCAAGGAACTGCTTTTTTGGACGTACATCATCTTCTTTTTAGATATGTATTGGCTAAATGCAATTTGAGCCTCCTCTGCTCTTACACAGCAGTTAATTATAATTAACTTTACTTAGTGAATAAGACTCCCCAAGGAAAAAATAAAACAATCCCTAACTCAGATGCACGTTTACTAAATTCAGTGTTTGAACAGGGTGAAATCAGTGGCCAAACATCAATATTCCCATGCACAGAAGAAGTTTTAAACCCTTGATTTTCCTCCAGCCTGATTTCTGAAGTCCCAGTTCAAAAATATAGGTCAAATTTCCTCCCGTCTCCAACCTTCCTCAAAGTCAGCTCGCACGGTGCAAGCCTGACCCATTTTGAGTAGGTCCTTCACAAATAAATAAATGAATCAGGTGCCTGCATCACTTTTCATAATACATTTCGGCATTAAAAGTCTTGCATGTGAAATATATTAGCATTTGAATCTCATTTGAATTCCGTGCTCTGAAAAACAGATTGCTGTGGACTCACATGTACTGGAGGCTGATTAGTAAATGCAAGGTAGATTAGCTCTTTCTGTGTTTTATTTAATAATTCCTACAGTGAGCAAGTGTTATTACAGAGGTCAAGCACAACAGAAAAATCATTACTTTTTCTGACCATGATGCATTAGTTCCATTGAAAAAAAAAAAAAAAAAACACCACACCATCAAAAACCAGAAAACATAATGTTACTATTATATTATTATTATTAATATACTGCTTCCTTCCTTTGGGAAGCTAAAGAATGACAACTCTTTAACTCAATTCCCGTTCCTCTGTTTCAAATGTTCANCAGAGGAACGGGAAGCGTTAAGGATTTGGTTGCGGACAAACTTCTTCTAATTAGTAAAACTGATCTAAATACTATCCTACATGGGAACGTCAATTGGAAAATAATCTTCTTGCAAATTTCATCCAAAATATTTGAGTAAGAAAAAAATATTTCTGCACTAGAAGTCATATTTTCTGAGGTATTTTTTAAAACATGTTTATTCTGATTAATAAACAATTTTATTCTGAAAAGCAGTTATCAGATTTTTTTTTTTTTTTGTCTTAGCCTGCCTTCAATCTAAAACAACTGTATTAGTTTCAGCGCAGAAAAAGGTGGCATATATTAGCCCTCTCTCTAAAAACTCCTGCTAATACAGTTCCAAGTGTTATTTCAGGTACAAATAAGGTGAATTTCTTAATATACACACCGCAGATTTTCTGAGAAGATAACCATTATGAGAAATTCAGGAGAAGTCTACTGATAAGAAAGGCAAAAGGACTTTCATAGCCTGAGATCTGCTATCTATAATGTTGGTACTTTGATCTCTCAGAATACACACTAATGCTATATCTGGGATGTACCTCATTATTAATAGTTAAATATATTTAAATGGAGCAGCTTTGAAGATCGCTTCCAATATCAATAGCTTGCATTTATATAAGGCTTTCATTTTCAAGGACAATGCTATGGGGTCCCTGAATCTGATATACATGTGCATGTATATATAAACTTCCATTTGCATTCAAACACATCATTAAGATTATAAATATGTATCCATTCCTAAATACAAATGCATAACCTATCAGCTTTACTATAGTTTTTGAGGCTTTAAAATATAAGGCTAGATGATAGGCCAAAGCATAATCACAAACATCAATGGAATTATACCAATTAATTGTGGAGACCATCATCCAGTGATCTCTGCAGAAAAAGTTATATCAGAAGACGACTTTTGTGTAGAAGATAAATACAACAACCTTCATTTATTTTAATTGATTCTGAAAATGAGGGGAAAGCAAGATATCTTATACAGAGGAATCTTGGATAAAATACACGATTTCACTTTATACAGAATAGACATTTCAGCCAAGTCAGATTTCCAGAAAGACTTACTTCTGCTAAAACTACCTGCCAAGATCTCCAAAATTTCCACCAGGTTATTTTTAAATGAAGTGCTCAGGCCAGAGACTTTATAAGGGGCAAAACAAACAAACCAACAAACAAAATCTATAAGAAAAATGTTCTGTTCAAGCATTTCTTATTTAGCAAGTAGCACCAGTTCACCTTCACTGAAATCGATTATGCTTGCTAGGCAATATTTGAAGGGTACACTGTATTGCAATTTACCTCTTTCACTTCTCTACACATGTACTTCTCCAACTGCACAGATTGAATTTGACCAGAACATCTACGAGAGTTAAGACAGGAAAGAATTTACTATTTAAAAAAAAATAATAATATTTCTAAACAAACATAGGTTAGCCTTTTCTTCAACACCAGCTCGTGAATTAAAACAGGGAGGACAAAATTCCCCTCCTGCTGAAGCAAAAGGAAACTTTAATATTGACTTCAAGAAGGCTGGCCATCATCCATCAAACTAAGGAAAGATGCAACCAAGTTGTCCTTTTCTTTTTTTTTTTTTTTCAGATAAGTAAAATTATGCTGTTNCAGATACTACTACTGAGTAAAAGTTTATCTTTCCATAATTACTGTAAAAGCCACCCACAACCTAACATTTGCGATATCTTCTGTACTGTATCCTATTTCCAAGTGTAATGACCCTCAAAATCCAAGATTGATTTTGGCTTTACTCTGATCAATACTAATCTCCAAGATATATTAGACTTTACATTGACCTAAACCAAAAAGTCATTATATGTATATTAGTCAATCTCCAAAACATTTATTAAATTAATTTCAGAGACCACAAAAGGTGTATTGTTACAACCATTTCTGCCTGGGATTTCTATCCATCATCCTTAGGAAGACTTACACGCAACTGATAATTCAGATAATCTCATAGTCACTGTAGTGGATTTCTCAAAATGTCTTGACCTACCCTCTATTATTTTAAGATTAATCTTTTTGTAGGTATCTAATTGGAGGAACACCACCATTTTATACAGTTACTGGACTATTAGAATCCAATCTTACATGCGTTAAAGTCAATGGGAGAATATATCTCCCCTTCAGTGACAGAACTGAACTCCTCAAGACTGGGGGAAGTCTAAAAATACTACATTTAGACTTTAAGTCCCCAGGAAAGCAAAGCAAGAGAAGCTTTTTCACTCAAAGCTTTTTCACATTTTTAAAAGAAGAATCAGAGCACCCAGAAGCATGTTTATATAAAGAACATTTTTGAAAAATACATATTTCTGGTTAGCTGTTTTATGATATTGGCTAATTTCAAATGAGGACTATAAACCCTATACCTACACTAAGGGAGGCGATAAAATTATGGCAAAATTGTTCCTGACTGATCTGGGGTAGGCCCCTCATCACTTTCATTCGGTTTCCTCAAACAAACAAACAAAAACAAGTGTTAAGCTTAGCTAAAACATAAAGAGAGAGATTGGTAAATACACGATAAAATTCATAGATTTAAAAATTTAAAACAGCGAGTTCATTTAACACATTCATTTCCCTTTTTCTTATTTTTTTTTTTTTAACAGAATGTAATTTTGCCTCCCTATAACATTATAGATTTCAATAGAACTATTTGCATTTCAGATAGATAACACAATCTACTCTTTGCATAGTGGCACAGTAAGGACCCCATATTGTAAGTTATTTGAGGCAATAATCATGTGTTTATTCTCTCCCTCAGGCAATTTATCCTAAATTAAATAATTTTACAACCTAGCTGAAATTTTGTTAAGCAAAATTGATATTAAACACTCCAGGAAATTACTATCCAGAACCTTAACATAATAAAAACCAATATAATACGATGCATAATACTCATTTTTTTGTAAATTACCCACAGACACTTAAATACAATACTGATAGACCTCATATAAGTTTGACACATCAACAGCATTTGCTTAAAAATGTTATTGCCTTAGCTCTGGGGTCGCAAATACTAAAAGACACAGGAGTTTGCAGAATAAAATGATTAGTAATCAAACAGGAGGAGAAGCTGCTTAAAAAAAACCAAAAAGACAACCAATAAAATGGATGGTAATCAAGGGTGAGGACATGAAAAGCCAGCGAGAAGGCAAATAATTTCATAAACATAGTGAGATTATCTCCAAAAAAATCATCCAAATTTGCCAACAACGGCTTAAACATGTCTCTCGGCTCTTTCCACCCTGGCCAGAGTGAAGATGTCCATGCTCCAAACTCAACCATCTGGTCTGACACCTTTTGGATTTCCACTTTCATACCACTGTTGATCTTCTAATGCACCAGGGGAGAGAGGGGGGCTAGTATCACTTATCCTGCTCCTTTTGGAATCTGTGACATTCCACATTACCCATTTAAAGTACCTTTCTACTGAATAAATATGTATTGGAAGTAAACTGGTTTCTATCCAGATGGACAAACAAGTAGTCCCAAAAAATACGGGTTACCCAAGAACCCACCGAGTGACAGAGTGGTATTTCCCAAACTTTGTCATCATGACTTTAACCAGAAAGAGTACGGCACGTCCCCTACGATGGCTGCTAATGGATCAATCTGAAAGACATGGCTAAGGAACAACTGAGAGCTAAATAGAATCCTGTGCTATTATCTGAAACGCGAGTAGCTCCACTGAAGATGCTGCCATCGCACACAAAAGCAAAATGGCATTTTCTTATGCACTGCACAAAGAGAGAGAGAGAAAGAATGAGATTCCACAGATTAAAAGCTCTTCTAAACTTTCCAATTCCTCTAAAATTCTCTGTCATTGTTATCAGAGTTGCAGCTCCGCAAACTACTGTGGACACCTTGCTTGCTGCCCTTGATATTTGAGGGTGAAAGAATGTCTAAAAACATCGACATTGCCTATTTTTTCATATTCCTTTTAGGAAAGGGCTATGATGGGAAACCATTTTGAATATTATGTGTTTTCAGGGGGAATTTATAAGAGCGTGTCGAGTCATATGGGAAGGGAGCCAGTCCTAAGCACATGGTGAGGAACGAGAGAGAAGAAGAGACTCATCTCCCACTCCAGGCAGCCCAGAGGGCTGCTGAAGGAAAGGCAAAAGAAACAAGAATAGAGCGAGAGGCTGCACACAATACGGCTTTAGCCTGCTAAGGCACAGACAAGCAGCTTAAAGCTGACGTAGAAGAGGAGAAGTCACTCGAGAGGGGTTAAATATTGGCAGGAGCCAAAGAAGAACCATGGGTTTCTGAAGCTCCGTTTCAAACGGATTGAAGGGGAACTGGATTGGCACTTTACGTGGTGTGACATTTAAATCTTTGACAGAAGCTGAATACAACCATTTCCCTGGGCCCAGACCACTGCTAAGCACATAATCCCTTCTGGAAAACAAACAAACTCTATCTCAGAAATTCTGCAGTATTTCCCCACCCCCCTCTGCTGCCACTGGGTGTTTCAGAACCCACTTGCCTCTCACGGGGGGATGTTCTCCAAATTTCTGCAAGAAATGTTTACCTTGTGGTACTAGATACTCGGCCGTTCTCATGCCAGCAATGTGCTTCATCATCTGCTTCCCTTGTGTTGATCCCCTCCTGAATTTGCACGTGGAGTCCATATCCTACTTAGGATCTCCCTTGGTCAAACAAACCAGGATCTCCCTTATCTCTGTGACACCCCAGGCTTGCTATATATTCAGACCATCCTGGTCTCTCTCCTCAACTCCTGGTCCAGTTTCAGCTATTTCTCCTTGAAAATGAGTGATTAGAACATTTCGTCTCATTGTTATTGTAAGATGATGTTAATATTTTATTAGCTCTTTCAAAGCCCTCTCTCCTCAAGCATCATAAGGTTATATTTTGCTTTTTCCATTGTTACAGTACATCAGCAGTCCAGGTGCATATTTTCTTTATTTCCAAATCACCCCCTAAGTTTCTATTACAGAACAAATCTTATATAGGTTATGAACGTGAAGAGTCATTAATTACAACAATATTCCAAGGCCTCAACTTCATCAACTTCTGACATCAACCTTTTTGCTAAATATACAACAGAGGAGAAAGGGACAGCTGTAGAAAGAGAGATTGGTTTTCATCCGTAAACTTCAGGAAAGCTGCTGTACGTTCACACACCACCGCTCAACCGTCGGGAACTCGAAGTGGATTCTCAAATTTTTAACAGTAAATTTCAATCTCTAATATCCAAATGACCTCCAAGAGGTCTAATACACATAAACAAGAACTACAGTCCTACTCGCAGAAGGATCTAAACGGAAAATTTGATTTCCAACAGAAAATTGTTAGTGGTCTACAAACGGAAATAAATTTGAGAACCTCTCCTTGTATTTGAGTTTGAGTATTTGTATTTGTATTTGAGTATCTCAAATCTCCTATTTGAGTATTTTCCTTGCATGTGGTAGTTTGAGGAGAGGGCACAGTTTTGACACTTATCAGCATTCTATGCTTATAAGAAGTAAAACTACGAGCTCAAAGAAGACATTGAATATATTTAGCTCATGAATAGTTTTACTTCTGGAAGAAAGAGCAACTTTCACAACAGAACAATCCAGAAGAGCAGACCGATACCTGCAATGTATGTGCATATCAACATTCTAGCCCATCTCTTTCTGCATCTCCTTCACCACAAATTTAATCCTGGTTTCAAACCCTGGCAGGTAAAAGATGCAAGCACCTGAGACAATAAGTGAAGAAGCAAGATTATTCTTTTTTTTCATGGTATTAAAGAAACAAGTCCCAAGATATCCTTCATATCCTCTAGATACTGTCTTTTCACTCTAAAGAAATGGAGCTGGAGAAGGCTATGGATAAGAATTAATTTAATACAGTTTTGCAGCCGTTAAGACAAAAAGTAAGATGCTTTATCCTCCCGGTTACATTCTGAATACATTTTGTATACGTTGATTAACTATTGATTAATTGCAATAAAGCAGTGACTTGCAACTTTAGAAGTTTACACTGACCAAGCATTTGCCAAAGGAATACTAAGGATGGAAAACATGGGACTTGGCTACTTCAGAGGAATTTATTAATTCAGTAAAATTTTTAGTATCAAGTGCAAACTAACAGTTAAAATTATCCCCTGACCACATTAATGTTTTAATAGGATGCGAATAAAAACTTTGTTGCCCTCGTGGATTTAAAGGAGGGCCAAACTCAGGCAATCCTACTTCCCATCTCTGTCCCTTACAGCCAGCTGGGACAAACACACTACAGACAACTGCCATAATATATGGTACACTGATGTGATATATAGCCTATAGAATTACTATGTCAGAATATTATCACTTTCTCAGCCTCCTACTACTCCCTCTTGTCGTAAAATGCTCTATGTGGGAAGATAAATGGGGATCCAAGTGCCTAACCGCAGCTGGAATTTCTGGTATGTTGGACTGCCCAATAAAATGAATTATGAAGCACCAGGAATAAAGTGAGAGTTGCTAAAGATGCCCTAAAATCTTTAGTGTACAAAGACAAGTCATTGAGAATATTAAGCCTCAATCCATTCCAAGGGCAAAAAATCTGGGCAAAGTAGAGCAAGTTCCATCCCACCAGAAAACTTTCATTCCTCCAGAACTGCCATAAGCCCAAAGAAATTTCTGATAACTTCGGGTAAGAAAAAGAAACATCACTACAGTCCTGCTAAATCTTAGAGATCAGAATGCGTCTAGCAAAATTGACCAGTCACACGGATCTTGATTAAAAAATAGGCTGAAATTATTACCTAATGATATACCCATGGCCTTGATAGAAACCAAGTCATTCCAGAATAAAGCCAACACATCACGGACAACATGTACCTAAAAAAAAAATCACCTGCTCCCAAAGCACAGTATGCTGTTCTCAAGAAACTTTGATAAGTCATTCCCTACTGTGCTCCAGATGCCCTCCAAGAGATCTGTCAAAAAAAAAGAAAAAAAAAGAGAAAAAAAAAAGCCAAAAAAAAAAAAGCTTTCTCACTAGGATCTTTGGAAAAAGAAGAATAAAATTAGGAAATGGCAGGGTAGTTCCTGTGACCTATACATAAGTGGCAAATAATTTTAATATGTTATCCTACAAACATTAAAACTAAAGGATGACCTGATAATTTTATTAAAAGTAGACATTTTAATGAAGTACAAGAGCCTGTTAAAACAACTTTCATCAATGCATCACCATCAAACTTGGTGCTGATGTGTAAATTGCTGATTGTAGCCACATGAGGATTTTAACTCGGAATTCAGCATCCCCACCGTAGCGTTACACATTAAACAGTGCACACTACACACAAAAATGCATCCAGAACTACTTTTTTCAGTTTCCATAATGCCACAGATTTACATTTCACTTCAGCCAAGCTACTAAAAGAAAACACCATCACCTTGAATTTAACTTCCTGCCGACCGCATTCATTACAACAGTGGGGTTTTTTTGGTTTGGGTTGGTTTTTTTTCTAATCATACTTTTTTCTTCACTTTCCTTTTGGCTGTTTAAGAGCGCTGGTTGATTACGGGACACGAGCCTGTCCCCATCCCCTTTTTGCCCTCTTTTCACACGCCTCTCCTCTACCCTTTCAGCATCAGCTTCACCACTCCCGTTATAGAACATCCTACAACCACCTAACGGGACTGTTACCTTCAGGCAGAGCGCAGAGTGGGACTCCAGCTACTACATCAAGGGGGAAACTACAACCCCACTCCCGCCACACGCAAAGTAACCTGACAAACGAGAGATTTCTTTCCATTTTCTTCTGTCCAATGCCTTTCAGAGACAGCAGTTAGTTGTTTTCCCAAAGCAACTTGCCATTTCCAGCCCTGACCCCGAGGCTCGGTCGGGGAAAGCCTGGCAAACCCTCCCGTCGCGGCTTCTTCGCACCCAGCCTA
>VXAK01020873.1:0-28083 GCA_013399435.1 Arenaria interpres
CCTTTACATCTCCGCGTGGCTCCATTAGGTACCAAACCACAGGTGTCTGAGCGAGCCTGGCTCGTAGAGCCGCGACACCGGGAAGGAGCGCGGCCAGGCATCACTGTGGTCAGTGAGGACGGTGGGCAGATGGTGGAAGGGGCTGGAAATGGCAGCAACACAAGTTAAGAGCTGCCTTTCACACGTGCCCCACTAACTGGCTCCTCCATGCAAGGTGCTAGCATTTCACCTCCCTCTCAGGCATGTTATAAAGAAATTAAGGCAGAAAGTGTTACTGGTGCTACCTTGTGCTCCCAGGCACCACCGTCAGTTGTGGAAGGGGAGGGGAACTCGGCGTCAAAGGCCTCCAAAGCTCATCTGCCTCCCCACTGACTTCATTTGGAGAGTGACAAATGGGAAAGGCTGGGTCTGACTCCGTGTGGGTCAGAAGGACTGCAGCTATCACGGTGTGATACCACGGGAACTGCAGCTCCTCTGAGCTTACCTGCTTCCCTGGGCATAGAGGTGGCACTGAGGGAGGCTGGAGGCACTAATTAATTGGCAAGACTGGTTTGATAAAATGATGGGACTGAAGAATGTCACTAGCAGTTCTAACACTTGCAGCTCAGGTAAGCAAGGGCCTCCTAAATGATGATGGGTATGATTAGTCTGGTTTGGACTGGGAAGGAACATCATTTACTCCTGCCAATTTAGCAGAGAAAGGGGTTAAAAGGCTTTTTATATCTTTTCTGCAGTTCCCTGTGAGCAATGTTGCTAATGCTTTCAAATGAACAGGAACATCCGCTGGCTGTTGGCTTAACTACTACAGGGAAAATTCTCAACGTTGGGAAACCCAGGTAGGAGTTTCCTGCAGGTCTCTCACTGACAGCAAAACCGGTAGGAAAAAAATACATTATGTATATACATATATATGTCTGTCGTACAAAAATATCATAAGCAATGCAACGCAGTATTTTGCCAATGACAATTGATTAGAGACATTGCTCTGCCCTCCAAAGCACTTTGGCAACTTTCCTAAAGCAGATGTGATTCATTTTGTTCAATCTTTAATGACACTCAAGTCACGCAACAGGCAGTTCATGTAATTCATTAAGCTACATTCCTGCTCTCCTTGCCAACAGCAACCAGAAAAACACAGACTTGCCCTTGCACCATTTCTGTGCCTATCGATTATGTCATTAGGTAAGCAAATTGGTTACCTCACTTCAAACTCAGTGCTAAATTACAGTCACTAAGGTTTGTCGTCCCCCTAATAGGGTATCGACTGCCCTGAGAAGAATATGTTAAAAATCTCTGTATCCCAGCAGAAGCGATCGTGAAGGAGCATTCCCAGCTCAGATAGACTCTCGAGCATGACACACATTGTAATGAATCGTAATTTATAGCAAGGTCAAAATTCAAGCCACCGTGTGTACGTGCTGCAAGCACTCATTTTAACAGATCAGATAGGCTACCCATCAAATACAGATTTCCCTAATAGTTAAAGTGCTCTGTCAATGGGCAGCGAGCCGGCCTCCCTGCAGACAGAAGGGCTCACAATGTATTAGTGATGGCTGAACTTCCTCAGGGACAGAGATGGAGCAGATTTATGGGAGCCTCCCACGGCAGGGATGCTTGTCTGGTCCTGTAGGTCCCACTCCTGGGTTTTACCTCTGGCTCTGCCGCTCCCTTTACCGGGGACTTTGGGCTCTGCTCACCTCTGTCATGGTGAGAAAAGGGGATCATTCTGCTTTCACCCACTTGCAAAGCAGTCCCAATGAGGGGAAAAAAATTGGTCAAAGCAGTGACTAAGCCTCACCAGATAGAGGAGTAGCCTAATCCCTTCTCTGACTCTTCCTACTCACAAAGTGCCTCTTTGAGCAGGAGCTAAAGCCAGCAAATAATCTACTCCAGCCTGCTCTCAGAGCCACTTTTCGCTTTATAGCACAGATATAATGAGAGCGTTTTTCTTCGAGGCAGGTCAGCTTAAAATCCTCTAAGAGCCCCAGAAGGATATCCTGAGCCAGGGCTGACAGGGAAGCAGGTTATCAGCACGTGTAAAATGCCCCAGCCTTCATTAAAGGGGCAAAGTCACAAGGCAAGTGTGTTTAAGTCCTGAAAGCAGAAAGAGGGGCAGAGATGGCTTTCGTTGCCATCAGGTCTCCATTCTGCAGCAGCCCATGCAGGCACACAGCCTATTTCACCTGGTCCACTGACGAGTGAAAAAAGTAGATACACTCTTCTGGTAGGACCTCTCTGTCAGTCACAGAAAATATTCATTGATTTCCATCGGCTTTTAGATTAGGCCCTTAATTACTGTTAACTTAGACTGGGGGTTGCAAAACAATTTAGCAGCAAAAGGGCTGGCAAATATCTGAACTGCTCAGTCGCTCTGTCTTTGCTGGAGAGCAGCTCTGAGGAAAAAGACCTGGGAGTTCTTGTGGACAACAGGATGCCCATGAGCCAGCAATGGGCCCTTGTGGCCAAGAAGGCCAAGGGCATCCTGGGGGGCACCAGGAAGAGCATGGCCAGCAGGTGGAGGGAGGTCATCCTGCCCCTCTGCTCTGCCCTGGGGAGGCCCCATCTGGAGCACTGGGACCAGTTCTGGGCTCCCCAGTTCGAGGAGGACAGGGAACTGCTGGAGAGGGGACAGAAAAGGGCCACAAAGATGATTAAGGGCCTGGAGCATCTCTCTTACAAGGAAAGGCTGAGGGACTTGGCTCTTTTTAGTCTGGAGAAGAGAAGACTTAGGGGGGATCTAATCAATGCTTACAAATACTTAAAGGGAGGGTACCAGGAGGATGGGGCCAGTCTTTTTTCAGTGGTGCCCAGGGACAGGACAAGAGGAAAAGGGCACAAATTTGAACATAAGAAGTTCCGTCTACACATGAGGAGGAACTTCTTCACTGTGAGGGTGGCAGAGCCCTGGAAGAGGCTGCCCAGAGAGGTGGTGGAGTCTCCTTCTCTGGAGACATTCCAAATCCACCTGGACAAGTTCCTGTGCAACGTGTTGTAGGTAGACTCACTCTGGCAGGGGGTTGGACTAGATGATCTCCAGAGGTCCCTTCCAGCCTCATATGATTCTATGAAACACCGTGTTTAGGCTCAGTTCAGGTTTGGGGTGAACATGCAGGTCCCCACCTACTCAATGTAGAGAAAACAAATTGTCTGCTTTTTGGCTTTATTCTGTCTCTCTCCCATATCAGTATTCCTTCTCCACATCCATGTACGCTTTTCATGGGGTTTTGCTAGGAAAAAAAAAAAGTGAGGCAGCAAGTTATTTGCATTTCCCAAGAAGCATCATTAGTAGCATGTGACACCCCTGCCCGCAGCAGTGTGATTAAACCAGAAGGCTGCACAACATGAACGACAGTGGAAAGAGAGTAGGACAGGGTTGGGGAGAGGAGGAAATGGAGGAGGGACTCTGCACAGCTGCAGTGGCAGGGCTGGAGGAAAACAGCCCTTTTGCCATTCACTGGGATCTCAGCTGCCATTTTTTCCTGAGGAAGAAGCGGAGCCGTGCGTTTCCCTACTCTATGGAAAAAAAAAAGGTGGAGGATGAAGTCCGAGGAGCTTCCATCACTGGAGAGGCCACAAGTCCACGGCAGGATGATGAAACATCAAGACCAGGGAGGTTTCTCATCCCCTGCAGCTTCCCTCAGAGCTCTGAACCAACATGATGAGCAATCATCATTAGGAAGGACCTTATCACACCTACATAACCCCCGAGTGGTGCCAGAACACTTCACTGCAGGATAAATAATAGCGTTGGTGTACAGCTCTCTGGACCACGGTAGCTGGATGATTTTACTTAAGATTTATTTGTAAAGATATTAAGGAAGCTTATAATCATCTCAGGTGTTGAATTCAGTGAAAGATTCGCTCAAGGACACACGGAAATCTGAGCAGCTTCAAGGAAAATAGATAACTTAGAAGGCCTGACCTGTACCACAGAAATTTAAAAAGTTTAAGGTGTATTTATTCACGGGATATATACTCCCTTAAGAACAGCCTGATGATTATTGAATTGGTGTCTATATAGCTTTATCAATACTGGGTCTATTTAATGGGTACCTTTTATGATTTCCCTGGAGCAGAAACATTAGACTTCCATGCAAGGACCCATGGATACTCTCAGGAAACAATTCTGTGTGGCAAACAGGCACAGATCAGACGTACTCATTCCCTGCCATTTGAATTTGAAAGAGGATTCGTTTTTTATGCTCCTCGTTTTGTTTGCTTCCATACTCTGAGAAGCTGAACAGCTTGGTGCTTTTTCTGGCAGGGCTTCCTCACCCCAGAGCAAGAAGAGCCTCCTGCACTCTGCTTAAAAATGAGAAGGCAAACAAGCACACCTGCACAGGCATCTGTAAACACTAACTTCTGTCTTGAAAACTTACCAGCAGAGAGAAACTGTAAGGAGAACAGCATTGCTGCCTGGGGACCTCGTTGCTCCTCAGGGTTCAGAAACACCTTTGCGCTTGAGCATGTGGCTTTGTAAGGAAGCCATCTGACTCACAGGTCCTTGCTGCGTGGGAGTGGAACCCACTAACTGGGCACCAGCATGAGGAATCAATCCCTAATGGGATGTGGGCCAAGGCCCCCTGTGTGTCCATGAGCGGTTGTGCTGCCACCTATAATGAGTGGTTTCACAGAATCACAGAATGCTGTGGGGTTGGAAGGGACCTCTGGAGATCACCCAGTCCAACCCCCTGCCAAAGCAGGTCCACCCAGAGCAGGTCCCACAGGAACCTTTGAATGTCTCCAGAGAAGGAGACTCCACCACCTCTCTGGGCAGCCTCTTCCAGGGCTCTGCCACCCTCAAAGTGAAGAAGTTCATCCTCATGTTTAGACGGATCTTCTTATGTTCAAGTTTGTGCCCGTTTCCTCTTGTCCTGTCCCTGGGCACCACTGAAAAAAGACTGGCCCCATCCTCCTGACACCCACCCTTGAAGTATTTCTAGGCGTTGATCAGATCCCCCCTCAGTCTTCTCCAGACTGAACAGACCCAAGTCCCTCAGCCTTTCCTTGTAAGAGAGATGCTCCAGGCCCCTCATCATCTTTGTAGCCTCTGCTGTCCCCTCTCCAGCAGTTCCCTGTCCTTCTGGAACTGGGGAGCCCAGAAATGGACATGGTTTATATGAGCTGTTGCTTTCAGCAAGACAGCTTCTTCTCCAAGTCCAGCCAGAGGACAATGTGCGTGGATGCTACATCCATCGCTCTGCCCAAACCAGCAGCAGCAGGGCCAGGCTGAGCTGATTTTCTTCCGAGGGGAACATACCTTTTTTCACCCTGCTGTAGGATGCTCTAGGATCCCACGTGTCGGATGGGCTGGTGGTCCTCCAGCTGAGACTATAAAACCTGAAACTGCACGCTCTGCACCTACGCTGAAGAGCTCACAGGGTTCTTCACTCAAGGTGCTCTTTGCTTTGGTCCTCAGAAAAATCACAGCGCACAGCTTTTTCAATAGCACCTTGAGAACCTGAGTCCCAGTTTCACAAAGTGACACGATTCTGTGTATCTAAGCCACTCAGGTGCTGTAAAATACTCCATCAACAGACTATTTATTTTGTTTTTAACTTCCAATTCTAGAAAGAAGCAGAAATTACAGCAACGTGGGGTTACCTGCACCCGGATAACAGCGGATGATGTGAGAGGGATGCAGGAGCCAAGAGTGCTTGCACCTGAGACATCTGTGGCCCAAAAATTCACCTTGCCAGAAGGAAATTAACAATGACAAAGTTTGCCTAAGACAATGATAAAATGGATTGAGCAGAAACGAGTGGAGAAGTCCCAAGAGACTTGAGGAAAGGTTTCATCTTGGAAACACGCAGGAAAGATGCATGAAAATTTGCAGCCGTGGGGAGAAACAGCACCAGGCAAACCCCAGCCCAGAAGGTTAGGAGGGTCATTAGAGGGAATTTAGGCATTTATAGGCATTAATTAGCCCCTTGTAAGTATCTAGTCCCATGGTTTACCTGTTATATCGCTGATACTGATGCTGAATATCCAGTTCACTGATTGCCGGTTTATTAGACGCCCATAATGAATCAATGAAGTGCTTTGATCCTGATTTGATTTAAACCACGCGAGTCAAGCAGTTTTTCCCTGCAACACACCAGAAACTTTCCTGGCTGCAGGGGAGGACATAAGAGGAGGATCAGGCTTATGGCTCCAAATCCCAAATCCTTCACTCACCTCTGAAAACATGACTCACCCAGCAGCGATGGTCCCCAGCATCTGGAAGTTTAGAGCTCCATTTCAGTGCTTCACGGAGTGCTTTGAGATAAAACACGTCACATAAAAATATTTTATGTTTAACACTTCGGCAGGTGTGACTTTCCATCTCATAATGGATAATCAGAGATATATATGGGATAACACATTACAGCTTTATCTTATGAATCAACCCCAGCAGAGCTTAAGTGCTTATCCAGCAAATCAGACAGAGCAAAACCAGAAACCACCCAGAGGATATTTTTTTAATGTTATATTTGATTCCTTTTCAAATCCATTTTTTTTTTATTATTTTTTTAAGAGCTGAAAGAAGTCAGATTAGATATTTAAACTCAGGTGCCTTTTCAAATGGGAACAGATAAACTCAGAGCTCAACTTTTAAAGCCTACATAAACCTTTTGGGTTTCTGTAGCTTCGAGCAGAGCCACATTGCCATTTATGCTCCACTCAAGGCAAGACAGATGCAGTCCCAAACCCAAATATGCCTGGATAATAAAGACTGCTATAAGCCATGCATTTTCTGAACTTGTGCAATCAGCTAATTCTCTAACAGACCACTTGGCAGCCTTTTTTTTTTCCCCCACAACAGCTTTATATGTGCAGATTAGAGGACTCGATCCTGAAGTTTTTATTCTTATGACCTTGTGACTATGGCTGATCTCAACCTTCATAATTATGTGTTGAGATTTTCTTTTCCTTCAGTAAGTTTCTTACACCCACTGTTTTTTTCCTAGGGGATTTATAAAGCTAACACTAAACAAAAAGCCCAGGAAGATAGAAATTTGTACACTCAGGCCAGTGTATCAACTGAGCATCAACCAAGCATCAACCAAAATTTGAACTATGATGGGAGTCAGAAAGATACGGATTGTGGTTTTTTTTCTATGCAGGAAATAAACTGCAGGAGAAACCTCACCCAAAGCTGTGCCTGTAGCACAGGGGCAGGGGGAGAAGCTGAGGAAGCAGAGGAGTCTCTGATTTGTCTTCTGAAACTTCTCTGTTCTCCAGGGATGTGACTGGGCTCCAGCAGTGAGGTGCATGGACCGCAGCAAAATTTGTTTATTTCCAAGTCTCTTTATTAGACTAAGGACAACTGTGTAAGCCCTAAATATCCTCAATCTTGGATGTATTTGCATAAAATAAGTGTCTCTGCAAAGGGCTTTCCTCCAAAATGTATTCCTTGTAATCAACTCGATGCTACACATGGTGGCTATCAAATCCACCTTTCAAGTGGCCAACAAACAGTGCAGACCACCTGCCTGCTCACAGATGATGGATGCACGCAGATACTCAACAGATTCTCATTTTTTATACAAAATCAAAACCCTGCCCCTTGTCACTGTAACCTCAACCCTGTCACAGGGATGTGCCTGACACCTGGCAGCTACTAACAAACTTTCAGGTGCACCAGTGACTTACTTTTAAATAAAATCTGCACAGCAGGTCGAGGAAATTCCCCCTCCTAATTCTCTGGGCCTGAACATCCAGACCAGGTAGCAACCACCTGTGGCACAAACACAGATGCTTCCTTCATAGTTTCATAGCGTTGTGGCCACTCTTGCCTCAAGGTGTGTAAAGCAAATTACATTTCATCTGTAGCTTTCTTTCCTTTGGCTATGCGTGTGAACAGCTCTTTCAAGAACCTCACCAGAACATCATTTCTCATTAAAAAGCATGTTCTAGAGAGGAAATTTCTTTAAAGCAAACTACTCTACCAATGACTCAAATCAGCCCATTTAGTTTCCAGGCCACCAAATCAGTGCGATTATGATCCTTTTCAGTACCCGAATGTCCATTCACTTATGCCAACGCTACACTGATGTGTCCCTCACCTGTGCACACATAGGCTCCCGCCTCCGGAGGCAGCTTCTAATGCCCACCACAGGATTTCTCAGCCAAACCCCTGTTTAGAAACCCCTAGACCTAAATCTTGTGCGTTTGTGACAGACAAGATGCTGTAGGATTCACGCCAGGAAAGAGAAAGCGGTACCAGCCCAGAGCAACCCCTCTGCCAGCTCAGTGCCCACCTCTGGCAGGGGAAGCACATCACCCCAAGGGCCTGGGGGGTGAGCCCTCCCCATTGCCAGATGTCCAAGGGACTCGGTCCTTCAGGCACTTGCCAGCACAAGAAGGGTGTCAACTTCCACCTACAGGTGAGAAGAGAAAATTTAAAGAAAATGAGTTTTCATTCTACTTGTTACATTCATAGAATTTTGTCTCCCCTTGCTTACATCTTGGCTTTGTGACGAGCATTTTCTCAAGAACCAAGGACTACCTGTGAGGAGTTCTTCAAGTCTCATGGCTCACGGTCCACCTCCGGTCACAAATCCCTGCCTCTGACTTCATCGCTCCCGCAACAGCCCCATGCGGGGGTCTCCACCAGAAATGCTGATGGTTCAGGGTCTTGGGTCCTGCTTTTGGGCACATGCTACAACCAGTAGCAAAGCACAAGGCAGAGACGCATGGAAAGAACAAGCAGTATGTGCCGAACTGTTTACAACTCAAGCTAGTTTGAGCTGCCACGGAGCCAGCAGTGCCATCATCATTTTGGTGGTTCAAGTTTCTGGGAATAAGACAAATA
This sequence comes from Arenaria interpres, assembly GCA_013399435.1. NCBI lineage: Eukaryota > Metazoa > Chordata > Aves > Charadriiformes > Scolopacidae > Arenaria > Arenaria interpres. The sequence continues at coordinate 8,798 of VXAK01020873.1, forward strand.
ATTTTGAATTCATTTTTTCACTTGAACAGTACATTCAATCTCAAGAACTGGAAATTCTTGACCAACTAGAAGGAGAGGGTCCTTTCGAAGCACGATCACTTTAATTCCATTTGATTTTAAAATAGAAAAATTCTAATGATATATGTTGCTAAAAGGGATTGTCTGGGGGAAAAAAAAAATAAGAAGATTAGGAGGATGTACAAAACATATCCTGTGTCTCTCTGGCACCATTTTAAGTATCCAAAACATTTAAAAAAAATTTAAAAATTATCTGCAGAAGGGGTCCCTTGTAGCTGGACTTTTTATTACCAAATTCAGCTTGCTCAAGCTTTGGAAGAAGACAGGGAGACCTCTTGTGAAAGATCAATATACTGCAAGCACACATACCACACTGCCTTCTTGGTACCTTCCTTCTTCTTTTCCCTCTTTCCATACTAATGGGCTCCTCAGCGAACATACCCGTGTCCTCCTCCTTCATCGACTTCACCTCAGCCACCAGCATTGTGTTGGGAAGAATACATCCACATCTCCCAGCTGACAGGGATACACAGGTCCTCTGCATCTTTCAGAGACCCAGAAAGGTGTGGACCCTGACCGATGGCTTCTACTGTAAGTTAAGTTTGTGCTCAAATAACAGAGCGAAACACCCTCAGAGGACCTGAGGACCTCCAGGACCTGCCAGCTCTGTTCTGCCCCCTTGTCCCTGAAGACTGTTTCCCAGGGGGTCCTTTTGACTAACTCCTTGAAGAGCTGGAGGTTTGCTTTCCTAAAATTCAGGGTACCAGGGGCACTCCTTGTCTGACACCTATCCCTTAGGACTGTGAACTCCACCAGGGCACGATCACTGCAAGGCCAGGCTGCCTCCAGTCTTGGCATCCCTGATGAGCTCACTTGCATTGGTGACTACCAGGTCCAGTATCGCATCTCCTCAGGTAGGACTGCCTATTTCCTGCCTTAGGAAGTTATCGTCGAGGCACTCCAGGAACCTCCTGGATCGCCTACAGCTCTCACCGTGTTGCTTTTCCAGCAGATGTCAGGGTGGTTGAAGTCCCCCAGCAGGATGAGAGCCTTCGAGCATGATGCCCCCTGTAGCTGGAGTAAGAAAGCTTCATCAGTAGGTTCCCCTTGATCAGGCAGCCTGTAGTAGACACCAACCACAAGGTTCCTCTCGTTGCCTCGGTCTCTATTTCCTACCCAAAAGCTTTCCACTTCCTCTGGAAAGCTGGTGACCACCTACTGGGCTGCCATCCCCTCTGGTGGGGAGAGAATTTCTCACCAGCTAGTCAAAGACCTTTCCTCTACCAGGTGCCTCATCTTCTCACGATGATGCTGGAGGCTGGGGGGCGGGGGGAAAGCCGAGTGCAGGAACTTGAAGAAGCACGAGTGTAATAAAAATTGATTATTAGCTTCTAGTAGAAGGAAGACATCAGGAAGAAAAGCTGGGGAAAGGGAGGTTGTTGAGATCCCAGGTCCTCCTCTGAGGCCCTGACTGGTGATAAATCTTCACTTCCAGCTGCTTCCTGCCTACCTGAACAGTTTCAACTGCTTGGAAACAGCTGGTCCAGGACCATGGTGTCCAAGTTCCAGCAGCACAGGTCAGCCTCAGCACAGAACAGGGACAAATCTCCACGGTTCTGACTCAGTGGAAAGAAAACAGCCCACAGAGCTTAGTAAGACACAGAGCAAAAGAACGCATTTTATCTCCAGCATTTCCATCCACCCTCAATCTATTCATCACTCAGGGACACGACTTACGAGACTGTCCCCTGTTCACCTCTGCCTGGATCCCCCTTGGTATCTGATGGCGCCAGATGGCACCTTGCTGACAACTCTTCTGCTCCTCTCTGCAACGGGCACAGATCTTGGTGTTTGTCTTCAAATTAGACAAGCTGAATGTGAGGGGAGGGCAAAACAGTGGCCAAAATGTCCAAGCATTCCAATTGTAAAAAAAATAACAAAGACTAGGCATCATTCGCTGCCGAAGGGTGCTTGCTACGGGCACGGTCTGCTGCAGTGGAATCATGCCAGGAAAAACCAGGGCGTAGGGTATCCCAGCAGGAGAAACCTTGGGGGATATTGGTGGGAGAAGGACAGAAGACTGCCTTAGCAACCACACGCAAGGTGCCAGCCCTGTTCCCGCAGAGGAATCTGGGATCTGACACGTGCTGCTGGGATGGCTGAGACATCCCCGCTGGGACCTCCCCACCGGGACAGGCACTGGGTGAGCTCCCCCCCGGGGCATCCCCTCGGGACCAGCAACGTGACAAGAGGCTTCCCAGAGAAGCAGGCAGAGGGAAGATGTCTCCTTGGCATTTTTCCCTGGGGAGATGCAGGACAAAAATACCAAATTTCCACACCCGCTGACCACAGCAGCTGTGGCGTGTGTCCCAAAAGCCACCCCACTGACCCCCGTCACCCGGTCTCCTCTCACACCCTCATCAGAGCCACCCTCTGGGCCACGTCCCCTGCCAAGGGGGTGTCAAGAAGACTCCCGTTTTCAAGCTGGTCTTTGTTTCCCCTCTGCAGGCACTGGAAGAAGATGTCCATATTTAAACCACTTTTTCTGGACTCCCTTTCAAAGCCAGGGGATTTTTGCACGGCCTGGAGGGAAACAGCTGCTCGTGTCAAAGTTCCTTTGCAAATTAACGCCGCAGCCCAAACCAAAACCTTTATGTCACGCTAACTCCCTTGCAGAGAGGAGCACCCTGCAGTGCCCGAGTCCCCCCATTTCTGTGCCAAGAGCACCACCCGGTGGCTTCCCCAGCCACGGCGGTCTCCTTCAGAAACCATTAAAAAAAGCGAAAATATTTGAAGGGGAAAGACGAACTTCGGGTTGTGCAAAGCGCTGTATGGATACGCTGAGCAAAACCACTGCGTGTTTAGTGTATGAAACCCAGGTAGTAAATGAGCAAGGAGCAAAATCATGTATTATTGACGTCTCGTGGAAGAAGGAAGGGTCACAGGGTGGGTTTTGCTGGGGCCAGCTGAATGTGCAGGGCTGCAGAGGCTTTGAGAAAGCGAGTTCCAGCAGTCCCACTCATGGCAGGAACTTGCCTCCTCTTCCTCCTCCCTCTCTGGAACCTCACCTCCCAGCAGGAGAGCAGTGCTGATGCTCGTGGGAGCCAAGTGCCAGCATCCCAAAGGTGCTGCATCCCACAGCAATGTGCCCCTGCTCCACGAGCAGCTTCCCAGACCACCAGCAAGATGAGGCAGGTCTAGTATTGCTGGCCTGGGCAGCAATGGGCACCCACCTCCCCACTTCTACCTTTCCTTCGCTATCATTTCACTTCTACACTGGGCTTATGGCACGTTCTTCTGAAATTTTTAAGATCTTGAGGCCTAAAATTGAGCATCTAACACGTGCTCATCAGTTGTTATTCACATACAGCTCCCACGCTTCAGCTGGACTCGTGCACTCGTTGGGTTCCGTGGGGCACGCTCACCAGAGAAGGCTTATCTGAGCATGGTGGGGTTTCTGTGGGTATCCTCAGGAAGCAAGAATGTGTTAAATAATTCAGTCCTGGCAAGGGAGGCATCCCTGTGGGAAACAATTTATACAAGTGTTATTGGCTGCCAATGGTAATTCTCAAGAAGAAAAAGGAAATGCACGCTTCTATTAAGATGAAAGAGGATCATGCCCATCTAACAAATAATTCCCGGTAGCTGTGCCACAAGACCCACATGCAAAGGATGAGAAAGCTCCACTGCTTTTAGCATACTGCTCTGAGGAGTTTTTGTAAGAGCTGAATGGGTCTGAGGGAAAATTGAAAGGGGTGGAAGATAGCCGTGCTCTGCCTGGCACGGGAGACCTTACCAAGCCGGCAAGTGAACTCACCAGTTACCTGAAGTAGCAATAAATAAAAAGACCTCACAACAGTAAAAGCACAGAAGAGGAAAGGGTCGGGCAGAGCTAATTTGGGAGCGAGCGGCCTGCACCAAACGCTGGTGCACAGCACCGGCTGGCCTGCAAGTTTGGGTCACCCAATGCACCTCCAGGTCACCAAGTCACGGGAACCGTAGCACTAGCATTCAGCAAGCTTTTGCAGTCCTTCACCTCTCTTTTCCTCCTCTGTCATTTCTCTTTCCAGTCCGAAAGGAACTTTCATTTTCCCTATGAATTTAGAGAGAATAGTTCCTAATATAGAATCACAGAATGATATGGGGTTGGAAGGGACCTCTGGAGATCATCTAGTCCAACCCCCTGCCAAAGCAGGTCCACCCAGAGCAGGTCCCACAGGAACGTGTCCAGGTGGGGTTTGAATGTCTCCAGAGAAGGAGACTCCACCACCTCTCTGGGCAGCCTCTTCCAGGGCTCTGCCACCCTCACAGTGAAGAAGTTCCTCCTCATGTTTAGATGGAACTTCTTAGGTTCCAGTTTGTGCCCGTTCCCTCTTGTCCTGTCCCTGGGCACCACTGAGAAATGACTGGCCCCGTCCTCCTGACACCCACCCTTGAAGTATTTATAGGCGTTGATCAGATCCCCCCTCAGCCTTCTCTTCTCCAGACTAAAAAGCCCCAAGTCCCTCAGCCTTCCCTCGTAAGAGAGATGTTCTAGTCCCCTCATCATCTTGGTAGCCCTACTGTAAACAGACCAGCTGGCAGGTCATGCAGTCCCAGCTGTGACAAATACTACAAATGTGGGATAAATACATCCAGCACGTACTTGTTCTGTTTATCTTCTGGATGTCACTTCACCTAAATACAGCCACATCATGAGAAGTGGGTTTTGGGGGTTTTTTTCTGCTAAAATATCAAAAGCGCTTTAGTAAAGCTAGAATTACCTAAAAGGCTCTTCACTTCAAGAGACACTTCAAGACACTGCAGCACTGTAAACCTTTATCATTTTACTTAATAGAAAAATGCTCTCGAGTGTTTTGTACGGTGAAAAGTATGGTTTCTGGGACAAGTCAATACCACTGGAAAAAATGAGATACGTCCAAACACGGACAAACATTAGCGTCAACATGCACATGAACGTGTGTGTTGGGTAACAAAAGGTAGTGTCTAGCTTTAGTTTCCTAAAATTGCAAGGGCCTAATTTTATAGACACTGAAAAGATAAGCCCACACTACTTCAAAACTTAGATTAATATTACCAGAGTAAATGCTTTTTCCAGGTGGTAGCAGGTATTTGATGAACATCGTCATAGACATTTCATCAGAATCCAAAAAAATAAAATAAAAAAGGAAGAACCCAAAATTATCCGTCTCATGCTTAAATCTCTTTGGGAATTTATTCAGACATTTTTGGTTTGAACCACCATTTCTTTGTTCATAAGTAATGGGCGATCACAAAAGCATTTGTTTTTAGAGTACAGTAACATTATTGGATTTTACTTTGACATAAACGTTCTTGATGTCACAATATGTAAAGCAACATTTTCAACAGGTTAATAGTTTTCTAAGCTGTATCATTTCCTAAACATACTTTTTCATATTGTCATTTTCTCCCTCTGAAATGCATTTCATGCTGTAACACTTGTCAGCTTGGATCTGCAGCCACATCTATTTTTGAAAGCTTGCATATTCTAGCAAAGGATGCCGGCAAGAAGATGGTTCCTCTGCAGCAACTGCAAAAATATTACTTGGTGCTCACTTTCTCTATGAATTTCCACGCAGATTGCTTTCAGTAGGGACATTCTGATGAAAAGCATTGGATTTATTTTAGTTTATAAGCTTCTGTTTACACCCTACATGCCCTAGTACAAGAGTCCACCCTGCAGGGTGTGCAGCTGCAGAGCCTGCCCGAACACATCTCTATAGAGGTGACTATGGTGGGAACAACCTTCAGGTACAGAAGAAGAAAGGGAATAACCTGTTGCCCAAACCCATTCTGGGTGTGAGCGGAAGCAATGAGCTCAGGTGTTGGCAAGAGAGAAATTAGGAAACACTCTCTGACAATAAGAAGAGCAAAATGCTATTAGATTGCCTTAAAAGCATACGGAATCTTTTTCTTCAAGCGTTAAAGAACAGGATGGCCAATGTCTGTCAGGAATGCCATGGGCATCTTACCTTGGAAGAAGATGGAGAGGTGACCTCTTGAAATGCCTTCTGGTTCCCTGGAGAGCCACCAAAAATGTTTCAGGGGAGACCATGGCAGACAAGCAAGCTCTTAGGGACCCCTTTGAGCCTTGAGGGGTTCCCTCAGCAACACTTGCCACCTCTGGTCCGCCATTTGTGACTTCTTTCCCCCCTTCTCCACACCCCCATGGCAGACAGTCTGGACCTGGGTGTTGCACATGGGCTCATGGCACTGCATCGCATGAGGCTGGGCTCCTGCGAGACATGAATGGAGGCTGTCATTCTCTAACGAAAGAAGGCCAATGTCATCCTGGGGTACATCAGGAAGAGCGTGAGCAGCAGGTCGAGGGAGGTCATCCTGCCCCTCTGCTCTGCCCTGGGGAGGCCCCGTCTGGAGCACTGGGTCCAGTTCTGGGCTCCCCAGTTCCAGAAGGACAGGGAACTGCTGGAGAGGGGACAGAAAAGGGCCACAAAGATGATGAAGGGCCTGGAGCATCTCTCTACTACGAGGAGAGGCTGAGGGACTTGGGTCTTTTTAGTCTGGAGAAGAGAAGGCTGAGGGGGGATCTGATCAACGCCTATAAATACTTCAAGGGTGGGTGTCAGGAGAATGGGGCCAGTCTTTTCTCAGTGGTGCCCAGGGACAGGGCAAGAGGGAACGGGCACAAACTTGAACATAAGAAGTTCCACCTAAACATGAGGAGGAACTTCTTTCCTGTGAGGGTGGCAGAGCCCTGGAAGAGGCTGCCCAAGGAGGTGGTGGAGTCCCCTTCTCTGGAGACATTCAAACCCCACCTGGACACGTTCCTGTGGGACCTGCTCTGGGTGGACCTGCTCTGGCAGGGGGTTGGACTGGATGGTCTCCAGAGGTCCCTTCCAACCCCATATCATTCTGTGATCCTGTGAAACAAAACCCCAGAGGAGAGAGTCTGAACCCATGCTTACGCACAGAGCAGCCTCCCTCAGCCCCCTGCTGCTACCAAGGATTTCCTATCCGCGTTTGCCCTGTTGAGACAAACCCACTTACAAAGACTGACTTTTTAATTGCATGTTAATTCAACCCTCTTTGAAGATACTTTGCAGCAGTGACAAAATAGCTTCCACCTCCCTGACAGCTTTTAAAACCACCGCTGACAGCCTCCCTTGCCTTTACCTGACTGAGGATTTCCTCTTGCACTCTGTTTTTCTCCACTGCATAATTCCCCTCTCCAGGCTAACCTTTTTAAAATTTACTGGGGGGAATCTACCCAATTAGACACTTAAGTCAATTAGGCTGATTGACAGCAGGGTTATGTCTCACATATTCTTAATTGTGAATGCAAACACTCAGCTGGAATAAATACCTGCCTCATAAGAACTTGGTGAGGCTTAATTAGTTAATGTTTGTGAAGAGCTTAGAGCAAATCAAGGACTGCACAAGCACTAAGTGCTGCTCTCACTGTTCCTAGGGGCAGAGGCTTCGAAGTTGGACATGGCAAAGCTGAGGTGGAAGCATTTCAGGGCCAGAAGGTGACCCTGTCCCAAGGCCACCGGGGACCACAGCTGCAGGAGCGAGAGGACAGACCAACGACGGCAGAGCTTTGCTCTAACTAAATGGCGTTGCCGTTCTGAGCTCATGAAGCCTCTCTTGTTCCTCAGCAGGATGGCAGCAGCCCCTGACATCCAGACCTCCTCACCAGCTCACCTCCTTACTCCTCACCAGACCTACTTTTTCCCACACGGGAGCCAGCGCAGGACCAACTCACAGAATCACAGAATTGTCAGAGTTGGAAGGGACCTTCTAGAGACCATCTAGTCCAACTCCCCTGCCAAAGCAGGGTTGCCCAGAGCACATCACTCAGGACGGCATCCAGGTGGGACTAGAAGATCTCCAGAGAAGGGGACTCCACACCCTCCCTGGGCAGCCTCTTCCAGGGCTCTGCCACCCTCACCCCAAAGAAGTTCTTCCTCAGATTGGAGTGGAACTTCCCATGTTCCAGCTTGTGCCCGTTGCCCCTCGTCCTGTCACTGGGAACCACGGAAAAGAGTCCGGCTCCATCCTCCTTCCACCCACCCTTTAGATCCTTGGAAGCATGAATAAGGTCTCCCCTCAGCCTTCTCTTCTCCAGGCTAAAAAGCCCCAGCTCGCTCAGCCTTTCCTCATCAGAGAGATGCTCCAATCCCTCCAGCATCTCTGTTGCCCTACGCTGGACTCTCTGCAGCAGTTCCCTGTCTCTTTTGAACTGGGGAGCCCAGCACTGGAGGCAGGATTCCAGTTGTGGCCTCCCCAGTGCAGAGCAGAGGGGGAGAATGACCTCCCTCCACCTCCTGGCCACACTCTTCCCTACGCAGCCCAGGACCCCACTGGCCCTCTTGGCCACGAGGGCACATTGCTGGCTCATGGACAGTTTACTCTCCACCAGGACTCCCAGATCCTTCTCCTCAGAACTGCAAGAGAACTCAGTTCAGTGAATGCTGGATCCTGGCTGTCCTGCACCCCGTGCTCCAGTTTTTCTAGGAGGAAGGAATTCAGGTTGCTGTGCTTTTACAGAAGGCCTATTGCAAAGCCATTTACTAGAGGCATCAAGGGGCCAATGCCTCTGAAGATCCCCAAAAGTATCACTGTTGTTATTACTAGCTAACACAGGTGTAAGAAAGCTTCACGTTAACAAAAAACCTCCATATACCTCAGCAATGCAAAGATCCCTTCCTAAAGAAGCATATATAAACTATGCGTCAACTTGCAAAGCTATACTTCTGTGAGTATACCTGAGTTAAATATAAATCTCGTTTTGCGAGTTGTGTTTTTCGCCAAGAAAAGACCACACCTAAGAACTAGTAACACGACTAAGCATAATAGCTAATATGCCAATGAAACTAAGAACGCTTTATTCAGCCCACACAGAACTGCCTTATTCAAAGCTGCAAATGTGGATGCATCAGTGAAACTGAAAAGCTTCTAGATTGGGGCTCACAAAAGATATAAACTTTGGTATAAAAAAAATTAATTCCCCAGGATCCAAACGATTGTAGCCTGCCACTAAGGAGGCTTCCACTTAAAACAACCAAACTGTCCCATCCTCGCCTGTCCTCAGTTAATTTGACCTGGAAAACAAATTGAATGATAGAAAATCTGTGTTCCTGGTGATTTACCTCGCCAGAACAAAGCTGCTGAATTCTGGGTCTATTCTCTCTCCAGAATAATTCCTACAGAATCTGTCCAAGAGCGCACCCAAAGCATCCTCCTGGTAAAGGCTGTTTAGCTGTTGTTATAATTCATAGCAGCCTCATCACCGATTCATTAAAACAATGCTCTGACGACACTATTTTTGATAGCATGTGTTGTATAATTTATTCTTTTTTTCTGCCACGTGGAAAAGTATTAGCACGGGCAGATAGCTCGGAGAACACAGCATTTAATATCATTAAAACACATGTGCCCCCCCCACCAAGAAGCTGCTAACCCAGCAATAGTTATATGCAACTAAGGGGCAAGAGTCTCCACCAGTCTCCACCAGCTCAAACCCACTGAAACACACAGGAACGCCCTCAGAAACACCAGCAGATCTTTTCATTTCAAAGTACACATTTTTAGAAGATGTTTACGAAGGAATCTTTACCGACGGCAAGCGCGTACGAGACAAGTTTCACGTCATAGAAATCTGCTTCTGTTTTCCTTAAAAACTGGATTACGAACCAGCAGAAAATATTTTAAATGGAGGGTGGGATTTTCAAAGCTCCTTACTGTAAAAGCATAAATGGTACCATTATTTCACAGAAAGCGATAATCTAAAACCCTTGTTGGTGGCTTTTAAGATCTCACCCTCAGATCTTAAAATAAAGAAAATAAATATTTCATCATAAAAGAAATACAGGATCATTTTCAGTAACCATCACGTTCAGTGGTCTGCTCTGGCAATTAGAGAACTGATGCATTTCCCTGGTCATTAAGGGTCTTATCTGCATATCTTTCTTTGAGTTTTCCTCATATTTCCTGCAGGTTTTTCCCAGGTGAACTGCGTACCTAAACATGGGGTTTAGAATATTCCGATTTTACAACCTTATCAGTCATTTGCCATTAATTTATGTGAGGCTTCATCTGTCAAGAAGTATTTATTACTGTCACATTCGAACATCCAGCTCCGACTATCTGTCCCTTGAACATTAACTGCATGAGTTACAAAAGCATTTAAAAATAAACTTCCACAAAATTCTTGTGGCTGAATAAGAAAAAAATTCTTGTGCTGCTCGGAGTCATTTAGATGGTGGAACAGTTTTGGTTTTATTTTCTTTTAAAGGATTCTCCCCCTGCCCTGGTGTTAGGGAGTTACAATCCAGCTGGGATAACGCTAGCCGTTGCTGCAGTATCTGCTTGGAATCAGTTATTCCCTGGCACACGGAAATAACTGGGGAACTGGGATAGGAATGTTACACACCAGCAGGGGAAAAGACATTTTTTGATTTCACTCATAAAGCTTTGTTGGACTTGTCCACAGCACTGATTTACTTAAGAAAATAAAACATTTTGGAGAAAGTTAAGTTTTTCTTCAGCTTTTCCTCCACTTGTTTTTTTTGTTGTGTTTCTTTTTTTCTTTTTTTTTCCCCAATTTTTTCTTTCATAACTAATGGTGAGGGGCTACTTTTCACGGTGTCTCTCTCTCTAAGTACATAGAAATAGTACCCTACCGGGACATCAGCTGCCCTTTACCCAACATGCTCACATTTTTAAGGACACAAAATTACACTTCTAAGACGCGGAAGCTTCGGACACCATACACGACGACCAATGTGATCAGGTAGATGCCACCTTATTGCACAGGTAGCTCAGCTTTTATAGACAATTCCCAGGTGATGCTTTTACAGTGGACTATTATTTGCAGGTGATAACTAGTTACATGCTTTTATACTTGGCTATTATTAGCTGTTTACACACACAGTCCTTTCTTTTTTTTTATTCTACTCAAGGTCCTACTTATCAGTACATTCAGAAGACAGCGACTCCTTTTCTGCCAGCTTCATTAGTTTACAAATCACAACTTAACCGTTTAGTAACCTTGAGGCCTGCGCTGTTGTCAAGGGCCTGGACTATTGTCAGAGGCCTATTGTCAACAGCTGCCCAGAGCTTGGGGTGCTCACAGGATGACCATTAATTTCTAAGAATTCTCCCACACACTTCCATTTGAAATACTGGTCAATAATACGTCTTTCACCCATCAGCAGCCCATGTGAACATTATTTTGGTCAGTATGTTTCCAGCAAAGATGAAATGAATGAAATGTATTTGACCGGTTCATTTCCATCCTTACAGTAGGCACACAGGTTTCTTCTGAGTCTGTTAAATAATAAGAATCATAGGATGGTTACAGTTGGAAGGGACCTTAAAGATCATCCAGTTCCAACCCCCTGCCCTGGGCAGGGACACCTCCCACCAGACCAGGTTGCTCCAAGCCCCCTCCAGCCTGGCCTTGAACCCCTCCAGGGATGGGGCAGCCGCAGCTTCTCTGGACAACCTGTTCCAGTGTCTGGACAACCTGTCTCCAGTGTCTCTTTCTAGTACCTAATCTAAATCTCGCCTCTTTCGGTTTAAAACCATTACCCCTCGTAATTTCCAGTGACAGCTTTCTTTACTTTTTCTAGTTTTCCAATTGCTCCATTATCAAACCCGCTCTAATTTCAAAAGGGAAAATCCTGCAGGAATACAACATCTGTTTATCACGCAAGGCAACAGAGCGAATCAGCAAACTGGATGACACAAAGGGCCATCTCTTCTTTTCTAAAGAATTTAGAATTTAATTATCTGCCTGTGGATACTGTTAAAATGCGCCGCAATAAATTTATCATAAAAGGCATTCCTAACAGTCTGCAGTTATTCTAAGAGTAGCGAGGAGGCTGCGGTCTCTTTAAGCACCAAGATGTAATAAATGAGAGCCTGGACTGATCCTCACTGGCAGCAACTTTATCACACCTGCTCACATCCAGAGTAGGCAGCGTCTTCGAAAACACCATCAATATATTAGATACATTTCTATTTCCACTGCTTCAGCTGACACTACAGGCCAGCAGGAAAATACCATTTTTTAATAGCAAAACTGAAATATACACAAGCTACTGAGAAACTGTGTCCTTTGAAAAAAGCCACTTTCACGATCAACTCATTTTCAAGTAGAATGCCTGTTTCCGCAAGCAAAGCAAAGCTTTTTCTAAGCAAACTTGAATTTTGCAGAATAAGAACTAATGATGGAAGAACTCAGTTCTGTGAGCGTTAAGCTCCAATGAAACCAGCTCTGCTTGTCACAATTGCTCTAACATCATAGCAGATTAATGCAGTACGGGGAAGAAATGATGTTAGGATGAGTCTCAGCTCCAGTTTTGAGAAGAATTGTGTCGATTTTAATGAGATTACGTACAGCAGCAAAGAAAAACACACCTCTAAGTATTCAAAGGACTGCAGCATTAGAATGGGTCCCTCTAGGCATAAATGAAGGTACACACAATACTTCATGAAATTGCAAACCTCTTAAATCAAGCATTTCCCAAATAGATAATTGACAGAGGGAAAAAAAAATAAAGAATCTCAAAATACTTGGCCACGTAAATGTTTCCCAATTTATTGGAAAGAATGCTGAAATAAAGCATCCGCTATATAGTTTGCCTTTACCAGGGCGGGGGCGAGGAACAACCACTTTTCTGCTGAAGCCTACCATGTATTTTAATTTAGAAAAATGACACCTTCAGCCTCGTTGCAAACAAACCATCTTGCAGAACAAACAGTGCCAATACACACTGTCAGCCCAGATAAAGCGCCCGTATCCCTTTCAGGAGCATGAACCTCACCAGTAAAGTACTGCACAGAAAAATGCGCTCCTAGCAACATAAAAAACCATTTTCCACACGTTGCTTAAATTAAGAGAAATCTAAGCGACAAAAGGAAACGATAGAAGGAAGATGTCAGACTGCTACCTGCTTGTCTTTAGGAGGATTAGTTTAGAAGCACAGCAGATTTACTGGGTTCTCGATACATCCCCAAAACTGGATACCTGCAGAAAAGCAAGCAGTCAGCTCCAGAAATTTCACTTTCACAATAGGGCCATAACCCAAAAAGCCCAAGCCCAGAGGATAAGAGCCCCCTCTCCCTCTTTTACCCTACAGACAAAAATTGCAATAACAGAGATATAGGAAATCCACCCATAATGCCAGCCAGAACGGAGACGGCCGATTTAACGGCTTTTGAGTTCAGCTATTCCACAGAGTAGCTAAACACATCTTAGATGAAGAAGAGGGGTCCCTGAATAAAAGATGTTAGTGTTTGTGTCTCAGAGGAAATAGAGTCCCTGCTGTCCTGCCAAGTTTCAATCACAAGTCTCTCGGGAACACATTTCTAAGTATTAGGGGACTAAAGATACAAACAAGGACCACGTTCCCGGTGTTCATTTCAAGGCAGTTAAACACTATGCAATGCGAAACGCTACTATCTTTTGCACCATTTCAGATTGCCTAAATACTTTCAAAAACTTTTGCGCATTTCCTGCACTGGCCCCATTCCCATTCCCCATTTCTAAGGCCAGCCAGCCCTAAAGAAAAACATATTATATGTGAAGATTTCACCGACTTTTGATAATGGGAGTTATCCAAGGGGAGAAGAGAGGTAGACGGCAACAGGCAGGTGATACAATAGGTAGGTGAGGTCTAGGACCAATGAAACGTAATAGTATACATGAAAGTGAAGAAGTTGGCCTTGGTGGAAAAATGGGACATTCAGTGACGACTTTATGATAGACAGTGGAAAGTGCATCACTGGAGAGAGTCACTACTTAGTTTGGGAGCCACTAAAAGTCTGGACTCGGTGTTCAGAAACTCCTAGCACAGTCAAGGAAAGGTTATGATGCAGAAAGCTAGAAACATTGGCTTTCAAGGCTGCTCAAAATGCTTCCCAGGACCCTTCGGGTGATCCCTGGGAGTAGCACACCCCTACATTGACTCAACTATCCTGCAATGACCACTACTGGAGTTGAAAGCCCTGTCTGTGATGTTAAGTGCTGATCCAGTAATAAATAAATAAATTTTAAAAAAGCAACTCTGAGGCATGCGCGTCGCAAGGAAATGAAATATTAATGACCCAGTTCTATATGTTTAGATCTTGGTGCCTCAAAAGTCTGAGAAGTCTTAGAGTCAGGGCATAAAAACACGAGAGCGTGCTTAAAAACTGCAACCAATTAGAGAATAGCCAAGTCTATGATTAAAGATGACAGAGAGTCAGGGACTCTGGTTTCTAAAGAGCAAACAATTTTGCAATAGTCAATACCAGATAGCAATGAAATAACCCTGGAATTCCTAGAACTCAATCAGGATCTCTGGTTGTGAGATAGGAACGAACCAACACCTTTAAAAGGCACGAAAGGATTCCTACTCAGCTGATTTGCAAACGCCTGCAGGGATTAAACAGATTCTTCCCTTCTGTTGCCTTGGATCTAGCAAATCCTCTCTAAGTGGATTTTTTGATACTGAGGTCTGCAATATGAATTCGTACTTTGCACTTAGTTTTTGGTGATTATTTGTTTTTCTTGGGAGTGCATTCCGACTTTCTTCATCGTCAATACCCAAAGAGCTAGGGACACTGTAACTTGTTTTACTCTCAGTGGACTATAAGGCCATATGGCAGTCTAAATCACAAAGATTTAATGAAGGGCAAGGAGGGGTATTTCTTCTTCCTAACAAAACACACAAGAAATTGCTCTCTGTGAGATTTTAATCTTCCCAGCTTTGAGCTTCCTCAGACTTCCTGCAGACGACGGAACCAATCAAGAAATGCGAGGATAAAAGGAAGATGCCTCCAGAACCCGAGGAGACAGTAATTATTAGAAAAATCTCCAGAAGGAAAGAAAGAACAGCAACAATTTTCACCCCTAAAGTGTGAATTTGGTTCATGTATAAGAAACTGTCTTATAGGGCATAAAGATCAGATCTGTGTTGGAGTGTCATAAAGTGGGAAGGGAAAAGCTTGAGAAAAGGCAGTAGGAGATGAGGGGACACTGATCGAGACCAATAAGGGATTTTCACTCTTTTTTTTTATTCGAGTCCTCTCTAATCTTACTAACTTTCAACACCAGTAGGCAATGCTTGAGGCTGAGCTCCCCAAAATCCTGTGTTCTCATTGCTTCAAGCAAGTTAAACCATAATGACTGGGGACCTGGGCTCCTTCGAGCAGCACTGAGGCAGAGCACTGGAAGAGACGGAAAGAGGTAAGAAAGAATATCTAAATAGGAGAGAGAAAGAAGGAGGCAAAAACCCTGAGAAGCACCTGGAAGCTTTTTCAGCCTCCAACCTGAAGAAGCAGGGCCTAATGCCACATGTCTATTAGCATCACCCACAAACCAGCCCCTCACTGCTGCCACAGCAGTGCCTGTACTTACAGGTGCAAAGCGGTGACAGCACACAGCACAGTCCGTGGGACCCAGAGAACTTGAGAGAAAAACAAAATCTTTGAAAAAATAATTACTTTTATATTCATTACAAGCAACTGCGCTGTGAATAAGGCTGTAGACAGGTTCTTAGAGGTGAAAAAGGCAACTCGTAACACAATCTCCAAACCAGCAGATTCATTGTTCTTAAAGTATTTTGTTGTCACTTCAAACTTTATTCCCAAACAACTATATTAAAAATAAGATAATTACAAAATATAATATTGCAAGTCAGAAGCTATTTTTCCACAGTTTCCTATCCAAAATAGACTTAAATTAACAGAGGAGAAGTTATTACTAGTACTCAAAGACCACGTAATGCATTTAAAATATGAGGTTACATGTAGACTTAACTCAGGAAAGCAGTTAAATCCATTCTTGTTTTCAGGAAAAGGGAAAGTTTTCCTGTCTCAGGGCCTCTAAAGCAGAGGTATGACATATCATACAAGTACTACTTGGGCATACGGTAAAGATTTGACTGCTTTGTTTCACACATTCTTGAACTCCACAGCAAGTGTTATTCCAATACGTACTAAAAATAAGCCAATTCAACTGAAAGTGCAGTTCTCCTTTAAGAGCCAAGTTTTCTACTTTCATACATCATTCTTGCAGCAAAACTGTCATAAGTTGAAACGGAAACATGACGACAGCACCCCACACTTTTTGGTAATTCAGAAAGTTCACATTCTAAATATTAGCACTCACCAAAAATGACACTCTGGTTCATTTAGTTATGAAAATGTTCTATTGATTCTGAAATGCATTAGACATTTCTCACTATGAAATACATAGGCAGAGCAGCAGCTCTGCCATCGTAAAATACCCTCATTAATTTCTACAACCTATGAATTCAGTGCTAATACCACTGATATTTTAACATCAATATTATTTGCTGGCACATGGAACTCATGGACAAAGCATTATAAAACAAACAACTCAATTGCTTTTTGGATTTGATTAGTTTACCAAAAATTCTGAGATTCAAAAGCAGGTCATAGCCCTTCTCAGGACCTTTTTTTCCACCCCCAGGATTTCTTTAAAACTGCATCCAATCAAATTATAAAAAACATATGCAATGAAGCATCTGACACTTCCCTTGGGAGACTTCTCCATAGCCAACAAGTTGTTGTTTTTCCCCAAGCTGAATTTTAATGCAATTTCATCCCATTGGCCGTTCTGATGGAAGCAAGGAGAAAGAGTCCCCAGGGAAGGCAACAGGGGGGGAAAAAAAAAATTAAAAAAATCATTAAACTACACTCAAAAAGTGTATAAAAGCAATTCAGCATTGAACTGTGTTGATGAAAGGGGAACCCTGAAGGTAAGGGTTAACTCAAGTCACAAAAGCAGCTTCCCTACTCTCTTCTCCTTTAGCATAGAAGAGTCACAGATGCACGTGGAAGTCTCCTAAGGAAAAAAAAAAAAAAAGCAGTATGAAAAAACACTTGAGTTATCATTCCATAGCTACACTTTTGGGAAAAGAACTAAAGTTCCCTTAGAACTGCTTAGCTTCCTACTTCCCAGAGTAGGACAAAAAGCACTTTGAAAGTTATTACAGTCTTGAAAAGATATCAGCCATGATATCTTCCCACTTCTTCTCATAAACAAATGAAACTACTACTACCTTAGTTTAACAGAAACATAGTACAGTCTACTGCCAAGCGCATCCAATAAAAGATGTTGTCAAGGGAGATATAAAATCACTGATTTAGTCTATAAGGATTTTTATTACCTCACAATCGAATAAATAGTATCTTCCTTCTTCTTTAGCATATCCTACAGCTAAAGAATATATTTACTCTTTTTTATTCCCTCACCTTCTCCATTACTAGCAAGAATTGGTGAAAAGACAGTTTAGAGAAGTAGTGCAGGATGTGTATGCAGACAGTAATTTTGAAAACCCTATAAACAGAAAACTCCTGGAAGGTATCATACAAAAAGAGACAAGAGAAAGCATTTCACAGCTGTCACTCATGTCAGCCAAGGAAGCAAATTATTTGTCATCTAAAAAGGTATACATTTTGTAATGTAATAGCCCAAATCAGTATTTAAACAAAAATAATAGGTACCCTCCAGGAAACATCTAGTCCTCTCTGCTGTCAACAGAGAGAGTCCCGAGTAACACCAGAGGGACACGGATGCGAATTTGATCTCTGTCCTTCTCCAGAATCTCAGAATCAAAACCCAAAGATGGCCAGCAACAGCTATACACCAAAGGCCAAATTCATTTAGAAAATAAAACTTAAACAATTTGTTAATCAATAAAAAGAAGACTAAATGAGCTTGAAGAGATTTCATGTGTCCTCATTTGCAACTTCCTTTCGGCGCTGGGCCCGGAAATGACGCTCAATGTTTATTGTCACTTCCCTCTGCAAATTTCTGCTGTTGGTTTTTCCAGCTGTTCTGATCCAAGGGTGCTGAAGTACTTGTCGTGCTGTGTAGCGCTTCTGGGGATCCACTATCAACAGCCTGGTTATGAGGTCTTTTGCTGCTATTATGAAAGAAAGAAAAGGGAAGAGGGGAAAAGAACAGTGACATGATGATGCTGACAGTTACACCTACACAAAACGTCCTCCTTGTTTTTTCTTATTAGTTTTACCATGACGACTTTTGTGGCTATCCCTAGAAGATATTCCAACAACTGGACTTAGAAGTAGTGACAGGAGATGTTAAACCTCCAGCATATCTTTTACTGACATCATTCTCCCCTTCAGAAATAGAGGAGAAAGTGAAGGAAATTAAATCCTGAAAGTGTGCCGAAGGCATCAGGTGTTCTGATTCACAGGAATTAGCATTGGGGATCTCATCCCTCAAGTCGCAGAATGCTGTTGAGAAAGTTCTTTAAAAGACTGTATAGGGAGAGAGGGATTTTAGAGTTTCAGATATTGAAGAGTGCACAAAACACTAGCCTGCAAGAAGGAAAAAGCACTATGTGCAGACCCCATTGATCTCAACAGAAAATCCACACTGTGTTCTAAAGAGAGACCTACAAGACCCCCCCCAGTTTATTGAGCTCACTGTCCTGAGCAAAAGGGAGTTCTTCGCTTCTCAGATCTGCTACACATGCTGAATCTTACCTGCAGAAATATTGTCCCAGTATGGGGACAGGAACTCGTAGTGACCCAGCTGTATGATCTGAAACAGCTCTTCTTGATCACGATCCTGACTGCGAAAAGGGGGAAAACCGCAGAGCAGAATGTAAAGGATCACACCAGCTGCCCACATATCTACTTCGAGCCCATAGCCTAAGGAAGAAAAAACAAACCAAAAGTCCCGTTTCAGAGAGAAAACTCATAACTTTAAGGGAACTGTTTCTTTTTCATTCCGTTTTCCAAGAAACACAGCAGCTCTGCTCAGTTTCTAAAAAAGATGAAGTCAGCAGAAGAATAAGTGGCTGGTACACCACTCTTACAAGCTGAGCTGCTCTGTCTGTTAATAACTACAGCTCTCACAAAGTGCTTCTCTTCTCCAACATGTTTCACAAACACTGTCTCACAAGGCCAATGTCAATCGGAGACTAATTGAGAAAACACAGCATATATTTCTAAAATAGTCCTCCTCAGATTCCCTTCAAAGAAGCACTAAGAGAGTGCCAAGTTTCGACTGAAATTGGATATAAGTGGAGATGTGCAACCCAGCTCCACAGAACAAAGCCCAGAAATAGCTTTGCTTGAGTCATAAACAAAACTGAATCCTTTCCAGCACTGAATCTTTTTGGGTGTGAAATCTCCAAAATTTCTTCTGACGCAAAACATGTTTTAGCTTGTTACATAAGTTTAACCATAGAATCATAGTTGGAAGGGACCTTAAAGATCATCCAGTTCCAACCCCC
>VXAK01020873.1:28106-43117 GCA_013399435.1 Arenaria interpres
CACAGTAAAGAATTTCTTTCTAGTATCTCATCTAAATCTCCCCTCTTTCAGTTTAAAACCATTACCCCTCGTCCTATGGCTCCACTCCCTGATCAAGAGTCCCTCCCCATCTCTCCTGTAGCCCCTTCAGGTACTGGAAGGCTGTTATAAGGTCTTCCTGGAGCCTTCTCTTCTCCAGGCTGAGCAATCCCAACTCTCTCAGCCTGTCCTCATTGGAGAGGTGTTCCAGCCCCTCTGATCATCTTCATGGCCCTCTGCTGGACCTGTTCCAACAGGTCCATGTCCTTCCTGTGCTGAGGACTCCAGAGCTGGACACAGTGCTCCAGGTGGGGTCTCACCAGAGCAGAGCAGAGGGGCAGAATCATCTCCCTCGACCTGCTGGCCACGCTGCTTTTGATGCAGCCCAGGATGCGGTATATATTTTGATATATTGTGGCTTTTCTGCTTGGAAATCAGTGTTACATTACCATAGACGTTAATTATGCAAACATGACTGATGTCACGCATATGTTTATCAAAAAGCTTAAAGGCTTCATTTCCTTTCACAGACTACGCTGCTAGCCAGCCTCCTACCCTGTAGCAGTAGGTTGAAACAGTCTGGAGTATTTCCATGATTAGGAAGTTCAAAGTAATTGTATGATTTATGGCAAATTATAAATATATACACTCACCCTTCTCCGCAAGTATTTCGGGGGCAACATACGTTGGTGTTCCACACACAGTAAATATGGGTTTCGTAACCTGCTTTGCGAGGCCAAAATCTGCTAGTTTCAGTGTAGTAGATTTATCTGAATTATGTTGAACCTATACTCAAGGAAAAATACATATATTTAGTCCACATCCATTTTAAGACAGCAGAAGATAAAGGAATTAATTAGTGATAAACAGGAGGTTCTAATAATAGTGCCTTCAAGTAAAGCAACACGAAATGGAAACAGTATTTGGATAAACAGAAAGTTGGTTTCCCCCACCCCATATACTGAGATGGTGCATATATTTAAGAGGACAAGCAGTAATGGAAAAAGAAAACTTTGCTGTATAAACTCTGGCACACTGTAATTTCCAAGAAATGAAAAGGAGGAAGACAAAAAATAACTGAGTGTCTATTAAATGTTATTGTTTCCTCTTGGGGAAGTAAACTCTTCCCCTGGGAAAGCAAAGAAGAATGCTGTGGGCATCTTTATGCTTCAATGTGATGTTCCCAGGTAAGCTACTGACTTTACAGTGCCACTTGAAAAGCGTGTCTCCAGCACAGCAGTCTAACCAAAACAAAACCAAACCCACAAACAAACAAACAAAAGCTTTACTTTCTTCACAAATTACTCTGCTACTCTACCTGCTGCCCTGAAAATAAATGAGTCACAGTCACCACATTGTAACGTGAGTAGTTGGAGACATGGATCCATGAAGAACTGTTCTCCTAAATGGGTCTTTTAAGCAGCTCCCATCTCCTACATCCACCTGGAAAGTAAGCAAAACACTTCTTCCCATCCTAATTTTGTACGCCTGGGTCTTTAGCGCTATTTTGTAATGCAGTTGATGAAACACTGTTAAGAAAATATTCAAAGGCCAAGTCCTGAAGAATGTAGCAGTACAATTAAACACATCAGTATTCTTAATACTGGTGACTGATATTCAAATATTTTTTAAGAGGCAAAAAATGTCATGAATTTGCTTTAAATGAAAAATTGGCTGTCTTTATAGGGACAGGATATCCTCTATAGGATACTGTCTTTCCCTTTTACTATAGGGAACAGATCAGCAGCTAAAACGTCTACAGGACAGCCAAAGAAGAAACCTGGAATCAGGTTCTGAATGGAGAAACTGGAATTTGATGCGACAGGTACACTCCATGCTTCAACACCTGATCAGACAGTGCTTAAGAAAGTAAAAAATTCAGGATATTATACAAAACAACTAAGGGCACAGAAGGGACAAAATGTGCTCTTCTACATTACAGGTGACTAATCTCTGCCCATCATCTCTGTAGAAACTGTAAGCACTCATCCAATTTTGATTAAGCAAGAAGGTTTAGTTTATTTTCTTTTTTTTTTTTTTTTTAAGAAAACATATTATATTACAAAACAATACATTATAGCCTATTAATCCCTTTTTTTTTTTTCTCTATATAGAAAATACAAACACTCTTGCAGTTTTGATTGAGCAAAACATTTGGGGTTTTTTATGTTTTTCTAAGAGAAAATATTTTTCAGCATGAAACTGAAAATAAAGTTTACTACAGCCATGCAGTTAAAACTTGTGTAGGAGAAAGCTAAAACGTCATAGCCATTTTCTCTATTTCATTAGTCAACTTCATGCTGATTTTTTGCCATGATATACCACAGACACAATAGCTGACAAAAATGAAAAATGAATGACAAAGGTAAGAGTTACTTTCTAGAGCAGCATCTATCCACAGGATTTATATTTTAACAACAGGGGTAATAGCAGTGGAATTCCAAAAAAACTCACAACTGAAAAGGGGCAATAGCGGTGGAATTCCAAAAAATTCACAGTTGAAATGCTCAATTTTATAAGTCCTATGAATATATGAGCACAAATATATTTTCCTATTGTATAAATATGACTTCTAAAATGGCATAAGAAAATTTCAACTAATACCCTGCACGCTACTGAGTTATTTGAATATTATTCAAATAATATTGAAACGTTTAGATAAACTTTTAGAAACCAGCAGGGGGGTGGAGAGGGTGGAGAACACACTGGTCTTAATCGCCATCCCCAAAATCAGCAGGAAACGTCTTGCTTTGTAAAATATACCGTTGCACTTTTTCTTTCCTCAGGATGCCAGACTCCTAATCTCTCCTCGCAGCACAAGGTGGCAACACTGCACCATCTGTTCTTCCAGGGAAAAAACCACTGAGCTTTCCTTTCCCTTGACAGCAGAACGAGTACAACAGCACGCACCCCGGGTATATTTTCACAGCTTTGTGACAACCATTTCAAAGACAGCGTGTAACCTGTCAGCACACCTGAAAACCTCCCTCCAGAACTCCTCAGCATCTTCACTAACGCTGTGCTCAGAACAACTCGGTCGCTTTGGACAGAGCGAGCATTCCCTTCAGCCCCAGCTTTGTACTCTTCAATCTACCTTGGCATCACCTTGAGCACGTGAAGATGCTCCACTGTAGAAACAAAAGCTTCTCAGGTCACTTTTATTCCTTCCTGAGGCCAGACTACTTACTCAGAGCAGTATCACATAAATGTACAACGTGCTTCAGAGAAATCTAGCCTCTGACATCGACAGTATAGACTATCTGAAATGGTCAGAACAAAGCAAAACCAGTAACGTTAAATGAACATATTAGCCTTACCGTGACACCTAAAAGACAGCTATTACTGCTTCTGCATTCAAGACTACAAAGGATGGTTCCAAAATTCCATTTAAAAGTGTTGCCTTGTCTTACCTGCCTGTAGAGTTAATTAAGATAAGGAAGACCAGTATTCATTGCACTTTCTATGGACAGCCAATTTAGGCCATACAACTTCTTACGTTCTTCAACCACAAGGGAAGGCAGTACCTGGTAGTCTTGAACTAAAAGCAGTCAGCATTGTTCACTACTCCCTCAAATACAGATGTTTTAGCAGGATATTAGAATATTGTTTGAGACTTTCTAGCTATCCCAGCCATACATCCAGAAGATTATAAGGAGAAAGCCAAGTTCAGCTTCAAAGAAGGGATAAACTGATCTTTTTCTTTTCTCCTGTCTGTTGGTGACTCCCAGTACTTCATGCTCTTGTTTCTTTTCATGTCTGCCTTGTGAAACCCATCGGGCTGTTTAAGATAATGATTCATAGCATTAATATTTCTCATACAGAAACACATATATATGGTAGCACAGATTCTTCTTATAGACATCACAAAAGCAAGCAAGCCTATGGAACTTTTTGTATATTAGAAATAGATGGTCCTAAAGAAAAAGTACTGTTTACACATTTGAATTTCAGACATACCTTGCTGCTAGCTAGAAGAATCTCTATGAAAAATCCTAGAGAAACTTCCCTATGTACATTTCTCATACTGAAAGCCCCTTGATAGGCAACTGATTAAACATGATTTTAACTCAAACGCACCTGGAAACCTCTGACAGTGCTTTGTGTACATGTAGACAATGTCACAACAGCGAAGTTAAAGGATGGAAAGGCTACACTTGAAGTTCTAACACATATATGAAAACTTGAGAGAAAGAAAAAGGCAAGGAAGAAGCTCAAATGCATAGAAAACTGTAACACACCATTTTTGAAGCTGAGTGTTAAACAATTACGATGTTAGTATGTTTGAGAAGTGTACAAGAAGAAGAGCAGACAATCACAAACGCAACCCTCCCCCTTCCCCCTAAAAGCAGGCAAGGAGGTGACTTTGTGTCTTTTACAGTTACAACCTGGAAAAACACGACTATACTTTGAAATTAATTTCTCACTCGCAGGTCAAGAAATACTTGTAGAATTACACAGTCCCTTAGCTAAAAACCTTGCCAGCAAATTCTGCTCCTCCACGTAGCATTAAAGAAGTGACTGGCTTCTTTTCTGGGACCAAAAGCATCATCCTTGGTAGCAAAGGTTTTCCCGCGGAGGTGATTCTGTCAGCCGTCAAAGCGGCTGGCTTCACACCAGCTGTCAAACAGATTTGGGGTTTGTAGTGCAAGTCACCCCCCCCTCTGCCCCACAGCTACGCTGCAAGGAGCCTGATTGCTGTGGGGTGGGCAGACACAGCAGCGAAAGAGGGAGAGGGAAAACAAAAAGGGATGCTGGTGGAGTGTTCCAGAAGTTTATAACTAGAGGACAGTTCCATAAGAGGAAGAGGAACAGTGAACTAATAATTAAACCAGGTTTCCAACTCTCTCCTGTGTCAATAATTTTACTATTTACTAAACATTAAAAGTGTATTTCCACCTTTTCCTCTGTAGGGACAGAAACAGTTTTCCTTCTTTTCCCAGCTGCTTACTTTCATTAAAGTTACGGAAATATTTCCATCCTCAGTTTGCTGTCTCTCTGTCAACTCTGATGGAAATTAGCCAGTAGTTTCAAAAATCATTAGGAACAGGGTTAGTTTCTCATACAAAGCAAGTTTGCTGTAGACAAACACATTTCCTCAGTAAAACAGACCGAGGATCTTTGCCCATTCGCTGGAAAGGGTGAGAGAAAAACTGTTGACAAGACAAAGAAAGGACAAGATTCGAGGGGTCTGGAGCACAAGTCTTGTGAGGAGAGGCTGAGGGAGCTGGGGGTGTTCAGCCTGGAGAAAAGGAGGCTGAGGGGAGACCTTCTGGCTCTCTCCAACTCCCTGAAAGGAGGGTGTAGCCAGGGGGGGGTCGGTCTCTTCTCCCAAGTCCCAGGCGATGGGACAAGAGGAAATGGCCTCAAGTTGCCCCAGGGGAGGTTCAGATTGGAGATTAGGAGAAATGTTTCCCCAGAAAGGGTTCTTAAGCTTTGGACTGGGCTGCCCAGGGCAGTGGTTGAGGCCCCATCCCTGGAGGGATTTAAGAGACGGGTAGACGTGTTGCTTAGTGACGTGGTTTAGTGATGTTTTTTATCAGAGTGAGGTTGATGGTTGGCCTGGATGATCTGAAAGGTCCCTTCCAACCTGGACAATTCTATGATTCTAAGACTCCAGTGTAGAACAAACAAGTCCACAGTCTAAAAGTATATAACCATTTCTGCCCTCTGTGAGCAAAGAAAAGTCTAAGAAGACTAATTCAGACTTAAACATCTGCAGTGTAGGAACCTGAAGTGAAACAACATGTATCCCACACCCAAGGACACCGCTGCAGGACGCCAGCTATTCCAGCACTGTCCTTTCTCTTCAGAAGGCTGCCCCCAGCCCCTGACCGACCAACAGGAGATGAACCTATGAAATTTGCTTCAATACTGTTCATTATTGTTCAGCAGTGGCTGAGGTTAAGATTAGTTGCAGTTCTCGTTCCTACTCCACTGTTACTGCTCCGGTCACTCGGAGGAGGCAGAGGCAGCACATTAAAAGCCAGAATCTTTCTCAAACAGTCAGTGTTTATAAGGATGATTATTAGATAGAACCTGAGCTATCCAACACTATCAAGAGCTTATAAACTCATTTGGTTTGTTGAATAGACCAACTTTTCAAAAGGATGCTTTATGTAAATGATATCTGATAAAGGCATTCACAGCCAATTAGCACCAGGGTGAAACTGAAACAGGCACAATTTTCTTTCCCATAATGTTTGGGTAACACTGTTTTCACATGACAAAATACCTACAGGTGGGGGCCAGTCCGTCCTTGAAAAATATTTTCTGACTGTCAGAATGGGCAACATGATGATTTCAGTGCCATACAACTTCGCTGCTGCCCAGCAATCTCTGTTTTGCAGTGCTGCGAATTAAATGTGAAAACAACCAGAATGGGCCCATATCTAACCTCTCTTCACTTACCTGCATCACCACGATGATTACATTATTATAGAGGAAAATGAAGCATCTGGTCTCAGGTGTTTCACATGCACTAGCTTATTTTCAGCAAATAGGAAGGAGCAGAGCCCGGTTCATAATGGAAAACCTGCTTCTGGAAAAAGCCCTGCGGTTCTAAGTGAACTTTTTTTCTCGAGGTAAAATGAGGCATGAAGGCAGGGCCTAAAAGCCTACTTCTTCCCGCAAACGAGCCACTTGCACTCACCATCTTTTATTTATACACAGACCACATACTAAGGATTTTCATCAGACTAAGCAGAATGCATAGCAAGACCTAGGATAGATGCTATTGCTTAGTCAAAAGGGTTCAGGTCCAGCCTTGTTCATCTCTGCATGTCTTACAGGCTACGCTACTGCTTTTCTCCAGAAAGCCCCTCTGATTTCTTCCCAAAATGAATTCCCTTAAAGAACTGGATGCCACGTAAAACTAAATAATCTATTACTTTTTATCTGGCTAACTATGATCTTCAGCTAGCAGATTAAATCCGATTTGTTAGAGACTGGCAAATATTTGGTATTTATCTATTAGGAAATTTGGAACCCTAGTACAAAAGTCTAACACGTAATTAGCAAGGGAGAGTTGCTTACTGTTACTGTTCTACAATGGGTGTCTTGTCAAGAGTCACTACTGCAAACATTTCTCTGCATATTCACACATGTGAGTAACTGTATTGACTTCAGTGCCAGATGCAAAGAATGTAGCCTCAGAAATGTGATGGAAAAAAAAGAACTTTTCTCTTTGGCATGAAGTTAGTATTTGAGCTGACTTTACCACTGTATTTCATCAAAACACTCACATTTTACTGTCAGGTTATTTCAATCAACCGCATCATACTTCTGCTCCTAAGAAAACAAATTGTCACAAGATAGAAATCGCTACAGTAGAGGACTAGGCACAGCAGTGTGCGGCGTGTGTGACTGCGGTGGACAAAAAGTCCACCAAATAAACAAGCTGAATTAGCAATTTTAATAAATTTTGGTCTGCAAGGAAGGTGCCGTATGATTCAGTGCACGTGTCATGCAAAAAAAATTCATCCTTGCATACCCAAAAGTCAGATGCTAAGTAACAGGCCTGATTTCCAGAAAAATACCAATGCTCACTACCCCGAAAGCCAGGTCATTTTCATTTGAATTTCTGTCTGCAAGTATTGCTTTCTGCAATGCACAGTGGATCTACACAAAGTAAACTGTAACAGTAATTTCATTGCAAAATTGTACCCATTTTCCAAACACTCCTGCCACAGCAAATTATCTCTGCACAGTATTGCCTTAAAAATATTCAAAGAACCACAACTAAAAGGAAAATAAATTCAGCTCCTGCACACATGTGAGGTGTTTTTCAATACTTACTAAAAGATTCTCTGGTTTGAGGTCCCTGTGGACAATGTTCTTGCCATGAATATAAACCAGGGCTTCACACAGGTCAGTGATCATGACAGCAGCATCATGCTCTGTGAACTTCACGCTTTCTATGATTGCATCAAATAAGTCCCCTCCTGGGACATACTCTAGGATTAGGTAGATCTCAGCTTCTGTCTCATACACTTCAATTAAGCTTACTATATTGGGATGAGAGAGACTCCTAATGATCAGAATTTCGCTTTCCATCATGTCCTCTTTCCCCTTCAGCTTGGATTTATCAACGATCTTCATGGCATAGATCTGATTGGAGTCGCAGTGGCGACATTCCTTCACCACCGCAAAGTTCCCGTCTCCAATAGTTCTGCCAATCTCATAGTGTTTTTCCACATCGGTTCTGCTTTTAATGGCGTGCCTCCGGCTTGCGTTTTCCAGTCCCTGAGCCTTGCTTTCTTCTTTATTCACTCTGCGCTCCCCTGTTTTCTCTCGTCGCGTCATATCACTCTCTCTACACGTGACGTTCCCCTCTCTCCTGGCACCCTCCTCTTTAGCCCTTTGTCCCTCTCTGCCCTCCCTATGTGTTTTAGAGGCTTTCTCAGCATCCCTCAGAGCGTCTTTCTTTAGCCAACCGCTTTGGTTCATTATGCAGCTACTTCCATTCTCTTCCTTTCCTTCATGAGTTAGCTGCAGTCCTTCCACAGCATTCTTCTTGATTTTCACTACTTCCTTCCCATGGTTTTCATGTTTCTCCACATCCCTTTCCTTCTCAATGCTCCTTTTTTGCTTCTCCAGCACCTCGTTAACATTCTTATGTAGGGACTTCCATGTCCTCCTACAGCCATTATCTTTCCAACCAACTTCCTCACCTTCCAGACAAGTTTCTGAGGATTTTCGGCAATTCCTGATTTTCGCATTTCTTTCTACATGGTACCTCTGACATGCGCCAGTGTTCAGGTCTCTGTTGTCAAATGAGGTCTCAGCCTGCCTTTCCCTTTGCAACTTTTGTCTGGCCTGCCTTTCCTGTTCACACTTCTCACATCTCACCACCTCCTCTGAACTCTCTTCTAACCCCTCCTCAGGACTCCTCTCGTGGTTAAGGTACCTCTCGCTTTCTCGGGTTTTTCTAGAAGGCTTCACTCCTTGCTCACCACCCCAGCTCTCTCTAGTCCACTTTTTCTTGGTTTTCATTTTTTCTTCTTGCTTCGTCTTGGCTTGACTTTTTCCTTCGTGTCCAGCTACCATTTTGGGAGGTAAGCCATCACAGCAGTTCTTGGTCATTTCTGTCTCATCAAAGCCACTGTCCACTTTTGAAGCCTTGTCATACAGTCTGCTCTTCAGTTTTTGGGACTGTTCCTCATTCTGCTGAATGGCAGCACTGGCAGCATAAGGATTTTCAGGATAAAGCTCTTGTAATACCACTTCCAGGTTCTTCAAAGTGAGGGGCTCCCTCCCCATGGCTATGAATGCATCGCCTTCCCTGAAGAAGTCAGAAACGCTTTGGATTTCTTTGCCTCTCAGATTGTAAAGTTTTCTCACACGGTCATTCTTCCAGCGGGGAAATCCCAGAGCTTCTGAAATGTCAGCCATCAGCTGTTCAAAGGTCTGGACCGATCTCCTGTTGAGAAGCAAGGTTATCCTTCTGAGTGTGCGTCCACCGGGTTTCACCACTGTAATAATCCTTGGCTTCACAGGACTGTGCTCTGAATGTATCGTGTGAAAACCATTCCGGGGATTAAAAAATGGGGACCTATGACTGCTTTCACTCAAACATGGTTTTCCATAGCTCCCACGACCAACAGGAGGACAAGTCCCGTGTAGTTTCCTCTCTTTTACTTTTGAGCTTGCATTGTGCGACGAATGGTCAAACAAGCCTCGGTGTCCTAAAGCAAAGAAAGAACAGGCTTATTATTCATTTTCCTTCATCAGATCGTTCTGAGTAATAGTTTTCTACGTAGCAGTGTATGTGACCTCAGAGAGTAAGGGTAAGTGTATTCAATGCTTACAAAGAACTTTAACTGCCACTAAGGAGTAACTCCACATACCTGCATCTAGAAACATTTTCAAGGTTGTGAGAAAATGTGAATGCGCTTTGTGACAGAGAAATGCTAGTAAAAAATATAATAAGATTGGAAACAAATAGATCCTTCTCCTAAATCCTCCCATCTTCCAGAAAACCTCAAAAAATGGGATTACTTGTGCCAGGATTGCATCCAGATTGTTTGGCACTGTCTTATGAGTCTACCTACCATGAACATACTCAATTCCTTTCTGAACCCAATTACAATTTTGGCCTCTGTAAACTCTGTACCAATGAGTTCCACAATTACATTGCATGAAGTAAAAGAAGCTAATTACTTCTGCTTTAAAATTGCTACCAGATGACTATGTGTGTGCAGCCTTATATTCTTACAAATAATTACCTCCTCTTCACTTTCCCTGGGCCATTCATTTAGTTTCTGTGCTTCTCTAACAAATTAAGTAAATGAGATTCTTTTCAAAAGGCATTAATTTTGCTGTAATTTTACAGCAATTTTATAATACATTTAATAGCAATGTAATCTATTTTTTTTCCCTTAAAGAAAGGCCATCTTAGTTTTGTTTGACAATTGGAGTCCTGGTTTTCCAATAGTTTAGCTTGACTATTTTTTTATTCTAAAAATTATGTAAAATGACACAAAGTCCTGAATATCTTCTCCGGGCATTAACAATTTTCCCTCCAATATTTCATCTGAGAACACCAACCAAAGAGAACAGCACCATTCGTTATGTGTGATTTTGAAAAGGAAGAACTGAAAACATAACACGTGGTTACGGACAAACCAAGCTGTAACAGAATTCACCGCCTGCAAACACAACAATAAGGCAAGAATAAAAATGTCCCCTTCAAGTACTCTAATTTCTTGTGCTTATTGTGATTAAATTTTCATTGCAATGCAATTCGTTTCAGCTTCAAGAAATAAGCTTTCAAAATGAGATGGCGGAGTGCTTGCAACTCCATTTAATAGTCGCAACTGGGTTGTGAACAAACATTCATCTATGTATGAACTAAGAGGACCAAACCAACAGAAAGCAGGCAGAATGATTCCAAACCACTGGCAAGGAAATTCCCGTGCACAAATGGCTTATCCACCAGAGAATCCTACCTATTTTCCTACATTACTGTGATTACACGGTCACAGTGCAGAGGGGAAATCCACACAAAGGAAAATCTGCCCATATGAGCGTTCCTCTTGGTGCCAGGCTCAACACATACGCGTTCAAGAGTTCTGGCAAACTTAAGCCTCCTACATTTTGGTTGTCAACTGCTGAAAAGTCGTTTTCAGTATTTCAAACTATGTATTTTTATTTGTCCTTTTAATCAAGGCATAATAGAGCCAAGAGGATACACGGCCTCAACAAACAAAACGGAAAACTACAACAAATGCTGCAACATTCACTCGCTCTGCCTNGCTCCCCAGTTCAAGAAGGACAGGGAACTGCTGGAGAGGGTACAGCAGAGGGCTACAGAGATGAGGAGGGGCCTGGAGCATCTCCCTTACAAGATGAGGCTGAGGGAATTGGGTCTTTTTAATCTGGAGAAGAGAAGGCTGAGGGGGGATCTGATCAACACCTATAAATACTTCAAGGGTGGGTGTCAGGAGGATGGGGCCAGTCTTTTTTCAGTGGTGCCCAGTGACAGGACAAGAGGAAATGGGCACAAACTGGAACATAAGAAGTTCCACCTAAACATGAGGAGGAACTTCTTTCCTGTGAGGGTGGCAGAGCCCCCGAAGAGGCTGCCCAGAGAGGTGGTGGAGTTTCCTTCTCTGGAGACATTCAAACCCCCACCTGGACACGTTCCTGTCGGACCTGCTCTGGGTGGACCTGCTTTGGCAGGGGGTTGGACTAGATGATGTCCAGAGGTCCCTTCCAACCCCATAGCGTTCTCTGATTCTGTGACACTTCTTAGTTGCAATGCGCTCTCACCAGCTAGAGAGCTGTGAGCCCCCCAGCGCATCCCTTGACTCTTGGCTTCGTTTTCTTCCTCTGCCAAATGAGATATATTACTACTCCTCCAAATAAATATCACAAAGGAGCCCAGTTGCCAGCACGCTGATTGAAGACGTAAGCATTATATAAGAGCTACATGTGACTAATGCTCGGTGGTTGTACAAGTTATTTCTGTCTTCATTCTTCTTTTTATAAGGATGATCTCGTTATCAAAAGATGACTACATATGTGCTAGTGGTTTTTCAGCAATCTGATATTTACATTCCACCCAGAACAAAGCCTACTGTCAATGGAGGGGGAAAAAAATAAATAAATAAACTCAGAGGTAATAATAGTTCTCGGAAATCTAAATCAACTCCAGAACACGTTGGTTACCAGGAACTGTCAAAGCTCTGAATTTCATCAACATTTCCAGATTCTTGCATACCCACTGTCATCAAAGCATTACCTTCCTTGCGGAAACAGCACGTGGCATTTTTACTGCTTATAATCTTGGTACAACATAAAAATAATGCTGCATTAATAATGACTTGTCCCACAGATTATGTTTCTTCCAGGTAGGCTGCTATTATCCCACCTTTCTACAAACCATTCATTTTAAGTGCCTGACTGCACCGTTGATTGTTTCAATTACCCAAACACCAATAATGCTTCCTTTCTTCACTTAATTGGCTAAGCTTTAAACAGAATTCAAGTGTATTTTTTAATTCTATAACTAATGGAATAAATGCAGATTTATGTAATTATAAAGAACAATACAGGAATGTGTTTTTGTGCTTTTAAAACCGGCTTAATTTCTAGTCAAAAACAGTTTGACACAAGCCACATGTTAATATATAATCACTTTAGCAATAAGAACAATATTGACTATTTTTCTAAGATGAAAAAGGAAATTACTTGAATGCTTAAATCAATGCCTAAAGTAGTCTTCTAATGCTTCCTAAGAATATGGAAAGTGTCAAATTTTGTCCAAGTGGTGGTCACAATAACTATTGTTACATAAAATAAAAAAAAAATAATTTCAATTGCCTGTTGCAACTATTTCAGCCAGAATTTCAGTTATTTTCCAGTCATGCTATATTTATTTTAACTGATACACATGAAGCAAGCCTCAATCTGCCAGGAAAGTGCAGACACTTAAAGCAGTAACAAGATTTTCTAGAAAGCCTTCAAAGGTCACACACATACACAAATCCTATAGCGACAATCCACATTGCTTTAAAATCTCGTTTCCATATTTATATACAAGTGGGAGATGGAGGAAGAGGGAGGTGGGATCAGAAACACACTTCAATGAGTCTGAGTACTGTCAAATTATACATCAGAGAATAAAATGCGGGTTTTCTTTTACGGTCTGACTGAGAGCTAATGGTTATCAAACACACATATTTCTTATAAATGTTAATAAGGATGGATGCATGCATCTGTCTTTTTTTATCTGTATACACATCTATCTATATACACCTGTGTATGACCAAGCATCAATATATAGGATGATGCAAAGGATGAAGAAGGCAGAAAGCTGTAGGGGAGCAGCGTGGCTGAGGAGGCTGCTGAGGATGGTTGGGGTGGAAGGGCAGGGGTAAGGCAGCATAGCTGGCCAAGAGCACCACATGTGCCACCTAGGCTGTGCTGGGGGTGTTCAGCCTGGAGAAAAGGAGGCTGAGGGGAGACCTTCTGGCTCTCTCCAACTCCCTGAAAGGAGGGTGTAGCCGGGGGGGGGCGGTCTCTTCTCCCAAGCCCCAGGCGATGGGACAAGAGGAAATGGCCTCAAGTTGCTCCAAGGGAGGTCCAGATTGGAGATTAGGAAAAATGTTTCCACGGAAAGGGTTCTTAAGCATTGGAATTATTTCCACCCTAGACAATTCTACGATTCTATGATAGTCACAGTCAATTCCACTGAGGGTGATGGGAAAGTCATAGAGGGGAAACAAAACAACTCCTCTAGAAGACCTTTCCTTGGAAGGTTTTCACTCGTACTCTGGACATGGAGTAAAATAGAGTGAACCCAGAAGACCTAAGCTCTGAATAAGGCGTGTATACATAGCTTCAAACAATCTGTAGCTTAAGGAATCGCCTGCCTGCACTCAACAGCAGAGTACCAGGGTTTGCCAGAGCTCACCCATTCTTGCCATTAAAAACGTATCGCTCCCATTTGTCCTTCAAAACTCATCCCTCCCCTTGATCAGTCTCTAAGTTTTTGTTCATTAATTAAAATATTTCCGCTCATCTTGCATTCTGTCTTGGCTCTCCTGCTTGAGATCACAGTTTCAGTAATTAACTGAATGGTTTACCCAGCAGCTAATTCTGCTATCAAGTCACAGGCTGCAGCGGAATTAAATTTTTACAAGGAGTATTACAACACAATTTAAAACAGAAGGCAACACTGAAATAGGATCTAGTTATGGCCTTACTTTCTGTGAATAAGATGGTGTTATTTAAGTCCTGCAATTTCTTTAGAGGGACTTGGATCAATATGAAAGCCTCCACTTACAAAATCAACCGTGAAAACTCCCCGAAACACGACCAGCACGCTTCACGCTAGTAAAGTTGCACGTGGCAGGAATTGTGTACCTGGGAGTCGTTTTGATATATTGGTCCGGATACAGAATAAACAAAATATCATCCCAAAGGGGAAGGGAAAAACCAGCATTAAAAATGTCTGGTTTTTCCTTAAGCCCTGGAAATTCCTGCCATGCAAAACGGGCCGTAGGGAAAAATATTCACCTTAATTGGAACCTAAAACATTTAATTCACGTCTAAGTATCAACAAGTATCTTCAAGTGCTTGAGGGTGTAGAATGCCTCTGGCCTTTAACTCAGAGCAGCCAAGTATGGAGTTCACACGGGTTACCAGTGTGCACCAGCAGCCAGCTCCAGGGTGCAATCTGAGTCCTCTAGAAGTCTGCCATCTTCATCTCCTCTTCTTTCAGGGTTAGTGCACACTGTTAGTGGCCAAGACTGAAGCAGTAGTATGACAAGCCTCAAGGTACTTAATTAGTCACACGGAAACAAAATATGATCACAGGCATCCTTTTACAGCAAGTAAATTTTACATGGGCATTATTTACAGCCCTGCTGTTGGAGACGTTACTGGTGAATTTTTCGCTAAAGAGCCGTATCTGTAGCACCCTCTCTTTCCTTCCCTCCCACTCATTTTTGTCCCCCTGCCATGCTTTGCCCTTCCAGAGAAGGGCAACG
>VXAK01020875.1:0-20373 GCA_013399435.1 Arenaria interpres
TCAGAGTACACTAATTCTGCTCAAAATTGACATAATGTACTTTCGAGCTGAAATCTTAAAAGCTCTGCATATGTGTGTGCATTTAGACTTAGTAGCTTAGTATGCATTTTCCACCTTGTGTTAGGAAAAGCGTTCTTTAATATATTGTAAGAAGGAAGGCTACATTCTTCTATTTGACGTGACTTATACAGGGTCCTAATTTCTATGTATGGTCCAATAATTATTTTAATACATTTGAAGAGTTACAAGAATAAGCTGCTAATAAAATCCTGTCATGGATCTGGGTGTTGTGAACGATCCTAATTCTGAGATTATTGGAACTACAAGTAACTAGAAGTTACAATAATATAATTTACTTTTTAAGTGAAAACAACTATATCTAAAACAATTTTTTATAAACATGAATATTGTATTTACTGTTGTTGGCTGTGTTTTAATGGCTGTGGCTGATTTCAGCACACTTGGAGACGGGAAAGATACCACAGCTAGGTGAAGTGACTACTGGTATTGTTGATTTGTTTAGCTGCAGTGCAGTCTGCACAATTCAAAACAAACTGAGCTATCGTATCGGGGGGAAAAACAAGCTCTGATAAAATACAGCTCCAACATAAGAAGTGATAACTTAGAAATTTAACATAGGAGAAAACACTTGTATTAGTTTCAGCAATTAAAAATAAACATAGAAGAGAATTTTATTACTGTAGGCAATGTAATCACTTAGGTTGAGGTTAAATATAGCTGGTTTGTCTCTGGTAACTCTTTGGTGCCATTTCAGTTAATTCATTAATTTTAAGGGATGTACTCAAAATTTACATGTAAATTAGAAGCAATGTTTTATACTTTCTGATTTCAACACATACCACCTAGAAAGATAAGTCTACAGGGACAGGGTATCTTTATAAATTACAACTGCATCATATTTTAAAATGCTTAATCTCTGTAATATGCGAACATTTAAAACCTGAGTAAACCAATAGGCGTTTCTAACATTATGATTACAGAAACTCAGTATTTTAGAATTCTTTTTCAATCACCATGTTCCCAATAAACTTAAATATCTCCTAAATGTATTTAATAATCTTACACTTCTATCAGCTTTCCTTTGTTTTCCAATACATTTTGGCTTCGTAATCCTATTATATATCAATATTTACTTAGTTTAAATAAGAAATATAGTACTCCAAAATGTCCTGTGCTAGTAATCACTAAGAGGCTACTCCTGCAAACACTGGAATAATTGAATAAATCTACCATGGGAGCAGCACACTCACCTCCTCTTACACGGGGTGCTGTAACAGAGCTCCTTATTGAGCTTAAAAGAAGTCAGTTCTAGAAAATCATTCCATTTTAATTATATGTAATAAATTACCAAATAGATACAGAAGAAAAATAAGAAAA
This sequence comes from Arenaria interpres, assembly GCA_013399435.1. Taxonomy (NCBI): domain Eukaryota; kingdom Metazoa; phylum Chordata; class Aves; order Charadriiformes; family Scolopacidae; genus Arenaria; species Arenaria interpres. The sequence continues at coordinate 1,399 of VXAK01020875.1, forward strand.
TCTTCCTGCACTGACATCACTTTCATAAACTCAGTCTTAGAAGCAGAGAATCTGCCAGATGCTGCTATTGTGAAAGAATGATTTTGCATTAATAATTCAGCTGACACCTGGAGATATTGGCATAAACAATGACTTTTTACAAGATGATGCAGTTCTAATTTAGGAATCACTGCTTCATTTGTTTTCTCTGTATCTTTATTTTAACCCATGACATTTAATGCACATACTGGCTCTATAGTGACTTTTCTACTGCACCTAGTATGTTGACATTATAATGGTTAAAAATATTTTGAAAGGACCACTTGTTTATTTCGGTGAACAGGCAATTTTAAAAAACTGATCATAATGTATTACACCTCCGAGTCAAGCTGCAGTCTAATTGTATTCTATAGTTGTCTAACAAATTGCACAGAAACGAATGAAACAATAGAAATGTTCAAGTACAAATGTTTAGAAAATTCATTTCTCATAATAAATTCCTGTGAAACTTCAACCATTAACTTGACTTCAAAAGTCCCTAGAGGGCACTAGTCCCTAGAGTTCAAAATATCTTCGTTTGCAAACTGCAACCATACTGTTAGAATTTAGTAAGTCAATACTATGCCATCATAGGTTAGAAGACTAATCTTTGTAAGCCTGTTCCTAGAAAACTTAGAGTTGCATTCTAAATAGGATTGCAAGTCATTTAGCCTAAAGTTTTTTTCTAACAACAGACAAATCTATACTACACTGATTATGCAGTAAAGCTGTGTTTCCATGTCCTTTCTTGGCTGAAGATAATACTGGCTGAAAAGATTATAACCACTAGACAGCCCTATCTTTCCTCATGAGAAGTTACTGCCTCCCTCAGATTGACCTGCTGAACTGCTTCTAAATCCACACCCATCAAAATAAGATGGTGTTTTCTACCAAGTTTTTCTAACACTTTGACTGGAAAAGGCAGACAGGTTCCCATGAACCCCTTAGCTAACAGACTGGAAGGGTGGTATCTCCACCAGAGAAGAAGTGGTGAATAGCTGCAGTAGGCCTTGAGGAGATAATCTTTGTGCTGATATAGCTACAGCCAGGGCATGCGGACACAGCTTAAGACCAAGAACCAGAAAATACAGATCTTTCTGTAATATGTATTTGTTAATAACCTGTATACTTCATATTCCTTCTTAGAGATAGAGAAGAGTCAGATACCTAGTAACATGCACCAAAGCTGCTATGTGAGATGAATTACAAAGGCAACGTTCTTCTATTTCCTTGACACATTCACATGTATAGTAGAAATATTTTAGGCACCTTGCAGCTTGAGGCAAAATCATACCTGACAGTTGTTAACAACAGGGATTTATCCCTGTTTACGTTTCATACTAACTTTTAAAGCCAGGGTGATTATAATCCATTATTCCATGCTCTTAGAACTGCAGATTGTGTTAAATCTAACTTAAAGAAAAACCCAACAATTTTCCCACGAAAAAAACCTGGCACATTCTATTTTACGACAATAAACTAAAACCCCTGAATTTAATTTTTCTCTTTGTTCTGGATAACCCATTTGCTTCCAAAGTTCGTGTGATCTCTGCACTTGAGAAAAAAATACCGTACAGGTATGTGTGGATAATTTCCTTGCTTTTTTTTTATGTCAGCTTCCTGAGATTTATTACATTACAAGAGGAACTACGTAAGCTCCTGTCTTGTGTTTGCATACCCTCTTCAAAGCATTTATGTTTACTGGTTTGAAGAGAAAGGGACAGATTTTAGAATTAACCTGAAACGAGCGTAATATTCTTAACGTAACTTCTTACACGATGTAACTGTTGGAGTCCCTCTTCTTCTGAATGTGCAGTGTATATAAAAATAAGAACATCTCATGGCACTCTGGTTTATAGCTTGTTGTTTCCAGAACAAGGCCTCTTCAAAGCTCATAATCAAGCACAAGGAGTTAAAAACTGTCTAGTCACTGTACCAGTCACTAATCATCAATTTCTTCTTCTGAATAGAGGTATTCCAGATGGCCAAAAGCCAGTCTGAAGCTTCAGAAACTCCTATTTTAAATCTCTGCATAAATGACCTTAAGAGATCTGTAATCCCAACCATCCCTCTTAATCTGTTTTATGCTGGGTCACTCTCCTCTAGGCAACCATTCCAGTTCTTCTTGAGGTGAAATCCATTCACCTTAATAAAACCTAGAGAAGAAGATTACTTGTCTTCTCTTTAACTATTACCTACAACATCTGAAGTAGTGGCAGCTACTTATGAATTCTTTTTGTAAACTAAAATCAGATAGAGATTGACTAACCTGATGCACACAGTCTAAGAACTGTAAGAAAACAGGAGCAAATCCACTACCCTGACAATTGAGAGTCAGATTACTGCGTTGACTGAATTTATGACCGAAAGAGAGCCATTCTTTTTCTACCAGCATTCGGAAGCCTTCAAGTGTCCTGTAGAAGGGATCACTGAGTAACTGCACCAGAGATACTACCTAGATCACAAGACAGAACATATTGTGTTAAGAGTGACAGAAGTTAGGAGAACACTTTAGTCAATGGATATAAATATATCATAATCTGTTTATCGTTCAAGGAAACAAAAGCCTTCATATAAACTCAATTACAAGTATTTTACCACATAAATTAAGTATTTTTATAAAACAAACAATAATATCTCACATGAAAAAGCTTTAATTAAATGGAGACTTTATGATACCCGTACAAGTCAAATCTGAGCAACTATAGACTTTGGAAGTCATTATAATGCTGACCACATTTAAATTACGTTTGAAATAAAACCACTTTTATTAATAAAAGAAGGATAATAAATATTTATAAAATAGTATCGGCTACCTCAGCAAAGAAAATGTTAAAGGATTGGTCCTGAGGGTCACTTTAGAGTTTCTGCAGTGTAGCCATGCTATGGTGCCCAGCAGCCAACTTCAGCCTGTTTTTGTAGACAGCATCTCAGGAAAATTTAAAATGCAGACCAGACTTCTTTCACTTCTAGCTATGTATGTGCCATTCTCTCTCTTCATTGTTTGACACAGATTCCAGTAATTACGTTAACATTCTTTTGTGGGTTTGTTTACCTGGTATCAGGACGCTGGCTGCACATGAAGTTTTTATTTACTGGAATTATTGATATCTGTGTTTATCTTATGAATCATGAAGCAACTATATGGACACAATGCATCCATTAAATGAGGCAGTGGGTCATCATTCACCTAATTTATAGTTTGTTTCACAAATTTATCTGTTCTGGTGATATGTCTTTGCAGCAGGTGTTAGTCACTTTGGCACAAATTTTATTTTCTCCCTGTGTGTGGTCTCCTGCTTTCATTTATGGAAAGTGAACAGCAAGAGAAAGAATTCCTCTCCTTCCCTCTTCTGTTTAAAGTGTACTATGTTTACGAAGATAAATGATCTGTTGTGGCAACTTTCAGCTTTCATTCTTACATACGGTCAGGTGTAGGAATGTAGATTTTATATCTAAGCCTTAGAACTCTATGTCCATTGGGACCTTTGGAACAAATTAATTTTAAGGAACGCTTTCATGGTGCAAATTGCAAATGAATGCAAGGATTCATGCATTCTAGTCTCTTCCCTGCTCCCACAAGACAAATTTATTAGTGCTATGCCAAATTATCAGTCACTTGTGTAAAAAAGTATTTCCTGCTCTTTTTTCTTAATTAGCTATTTCAAGGTTTTAATAGCAGCTTACTTGTGCAGTAATATCCCAGCCATCTTCCAAACAAACCATAACAGAAGAACCGTTTTCCAGGAGCTCAGAGATGATCACACCCAATTGCATTATCCTGTGAAGCTATAAAGAATTGCAAATAAGTATCATATTCAAGTGAGAGATACATTTCTAGATACTATCAACACAGAATTTTTTAATATTTAATATTAAAGTACAAATTCTGAAATCTACATATAGCACAGAGAAATGCATTGATCAAACAGATCAGAAAGTTATTAAATGTAACAGTCTTGGGATTTTCATCTGAACTACAACAAAACTAAGCAAGGATTTGAAGACAGGAGCTTAAACTATTAAAACTAGTGAGCACTGTAATAAAATAGCTGTCATAAAAAGGAGAATGGGAACAACACAGTTGACAGATTTATTGTAGAGAAATTCCACCCTGGACTTAACACTAAAATCATTTCCTGTGAAATGTTAAGGTTCCATAAATTCACTAAGTACTTTGATGGGAGAATCTATTTAAGATAATAACAAGATAAAATTTCTAATGCTCAATCTCATGGAAGGCAGAAATTAATTAATTGAATAATAATAATAATGAAAAAAACCAGTAAAAAACCTAAAAGCAAGCACAGAAAAATCCTATTTCTAAAATCTGGAAATAGTTTAGTTAGACTAAATGATGTTTCCTATACTTTGCTTTTGCGCAGACTGGCTAAAACATATGCACGAGAACACATTATTTGCCTTCTAATATGCAGTGCTACTAAAATTCCTTCAGCAGGTTAGTCGATTTCTAAGGGTTACTGGCTTGAATGACATAAATTCAAATGTGATAGGTATAAGTAGGTTAAAAAGTTTAGGTGAATTTGAGCTATTTTATCCTACTATGAGACTTCACATTATTATTACTAAAAGGAGAAACTATATGATGTTCCTACCATTTTTTTCACACTATGGCAGCATTCTTGGTAAAGAACATAACATACACTATATAAGCAATTAATTTTTTTACAGTAGAATAAAACTGCTCTTTGCAGAGCACTGAATACAACCCAACCAATAGCAGCAGTAGGAAATACGAAAGCATGAAAGAAGGAAACAATATAGGAAACAAATAAAGAAAAGAAGGCAAGAGACATCTAAGATCACATATGCAAGAAAAAAAGTAAGTTCAGAAAGTACAGAAGGCACAGGAAAGTGACTCAGAGAGAAGAAAACTAAATTGGAGAAAATAAGAGCAAAAAAAAAAAAATCAACCAAACAACAGTTAAACCCTAGAAAATTCAGCCTTGTTTCGGCCAGTCTAATTTTTTCTTCTTAAGAAAACTTCCCCCCCAAAATCCTTTGAATATTACCATGGACATTGTGGTGGAAAACACTTAATTCCTCTGAACATTCACATAGTCATTACTTAGAAAATACTTAGGGCCGTGAATATGATCAGAGAGCTGGAGTTCCTTTCCTATGAGGACAGGCTGAGAGAGTTGGGGCTTTTCAGCCTGGAGAAGAGAACGCTCCAGAGAGACTTTATAGCAGCCTTCCAGTACCTAAAGGGGGCCTACAGAAGAGATGGGGAGAGACTCTTTATCAGGGAGTGGAGCGATAGGACAAGGGGTAATGGTTTTAAAGTGTAAGAGAGGAGATTTAGATTAGGTATTGGGAAGAAATTCTTTACTGTGAGGGTGGTGAGACACTGGCACAGGTTGCCCAGAGAAGCTGTGGCTGCCCCATCCCTGGAAGTGTTTAAGGCCAGGCTAGATGGGGCTTTGAGCAACCTGGTCTGGTGGGAGGTGTGCCTTCCAACCCAAACTATTCTATGATTCTAAAATAGAAAAACCTAATTTTCCTGCAATTTTTAACAGGAAAGGATTGAGAAGAGCACCACTTTGAAAATCAAGCAGTTTGCTTATTTTCTGTACTCCAGAAATAGAATAGAAGAAAGGCTGTTTTTTGCCATCCTTAATGAGGAAACTGATAGGCAATCTGGTTATACAGATTCCATAAAAAACGCAAAATACTATTTTTATCATTTGTATTCAGAAGACAGGGAGGCACTTCAAATTTCTTATGTATTCACATTCTTATAAAGAAATATTTAACCTATATGGTGTTAAAATCAATACTGTGTAACTTCTATTACCCAGGAGAGGAAAGCTTTATACAATGAAAACACATTTCCAAGATGACAGATCTATGTCCTTTCACAAGAATAGTAGAAAATGTGTCAAATCAGTCATAAATTAAATACCCCATAAGTCACATATGACATGATTTAAATCACAGAAATGTGGCTTAAATGTCACACAGCTAGTGTGTGACATTACGATCTAGTCCTGAGCAGGAAGTCGTACACAATTATTTTTCCTCTCAAATAGACCAAAAAGAGAGTAACTCCGATGTTATATCTCCCGTTGATCTCTGTGCTGCTACAGGGACATGTTTATTTCATCAAAGTGACATTCAGTTCATTTATCTACACTTATCAACTTGCTTAACTACTCTGTGATTGGAAATGTTCACATGGAGTCAAGTCTTCACGCTCTTCCCACTTCTCCCCTTCCTGAACACCATGGTGGCCTGACACAGTAATGACCAGGTCCTATGATCTCAAAGGAGTGATCACACCTCAGGGGAAGAAGTTACACCACTCCTTGCACCGTAGTACATTTCAATCAGAAAGCAGATTTTCTTATGTGTAATTACTGAAATGACTGTGTTACTCACATGCATTTCCTCCTTAAGAAATCAGCGTAAGAGTCTGTTCTGTTTACTAAGATTAATTGCACTTGAGAAGAATTTATTCAGCAGAGGATTCCAAACATAACATGCAACTATTAAAAAACATTCCCTATAATTAAAATGATTTTAGATTTACAAAGAGCCGACTTTCCCTCATCCTTCTTAATTTGAATCTTGCAAAGTTACTTCCAGTCTTGCCTTCATTTGATTATTCTTTATGCAAGGGGATATAGGATAGGGAAATAAAGGAACAGATTCAGAGAGAACAGATTAACACACACTGATTAACATACACACAATCCCCTCTCCCCTGCAAACACTTCCCCATATTCCAAAACAGATAGCAGATGCTAGCTTATTTGTTAAATACTTGTACATATGGAAAATCAGGGTGGGAACACATATGAAGAGTAAAATACTGGTTTTAAAATCAATAGACTCATTTATTGTTCTATACTTTTTTTCTGATTTTTAAAATATATAAAATAAGAAAAAGCAGTCAAACCAAACCCATAAATTTACATAAGTAGAATAAAAATGGTCATCTCTACTTGTGTATGTGTTCCATGTTATAAGCTGTAAACTATGTTACGAAAAAATGCCCCCCGCACTTGCAAATGTTATGACTGTATTAAAATAATAATGCTCGTGTAATGACAGAATTGATAGTAATAAAGCAAAATAATTACAATGAACAAAAACCAGCTGGTTAGAACACAATAGTTCTCTGTCAGAAGAGCCTAAAATTTATTTTGTGTAAGCAGAACTGCATATAGATTATTAGAAGTACCTGTCATATAAATTACCTGTGGGAACCACTCTGACTCCCCAAGTGCTTTAAGGAATGTTGCCTCAGAATCTGTAGGAATAGTGCTGGGAACACAAGCTCTCATCAGCTTTTTAAAGCTTGCCTTTGTCTGTCGGATGTCACTGAATTCAACAGGAACAAATTCACAATTCAAAGCAAAATCAAGTTTGAATCCCTGTTTGAAAAGGACAACAGTAAACGTAAATTAAAAGGGAAGCATATTTTTCACTGACAGTCTCATTAAATCTCAAATTCTTGCCTTCTTTATTGCTAAAAGTTTCAATTCCTAATTAAAAATATCTGTTGAGTTAAACCCTGACCAGGATAATAAAAATCCTTACAACACTTGCAACATGTACCATAATAAACTACTCATCTAGTGCTCATAACAGCAAAATGTATTGCATGGCAGTCATATTTTTAATAATAGTAGTAGTAATAATACTAGTAAAAAACCAACATTGAGTGATGAATGCGTTGAGTTCTTTGTACACAACATAATGTGCTTTCCTTAGGGTTTTTAGAGCAAACTAGCAATAAATAAATAAAAATTAAAATAATCGTATGGATGACATACCAACACTGCAGGAGACTTTCCAGTAGTTCAATAAAGCAGAAAAAAAGTAACCACCGAATTCAAGAAGAACCCCCAAAAAGGCAAACTAGCTGACTCACCTAAGCAGCCACTGCACATTGAGACAGTTGTTTGCCTAAAGTACCTACTTCAACACAAAACAGCAGCCAGGGAATACCTGATATAATTTCCAAGAGGTTTTCCTAGCAGAATTCTTCATGTTTTGTTTTACTTAATACATTTAGAAAATGTGCAGTAATAGATGAGAACTGAATTAACAGATATATAGCAGCATTCCAGTACCAAAAGGGGTCTACAGGAGAGATGGGGAGGGACTCTTTATCAGAGTGGAGTGATAGGATGAGGGGTAATGGTTTTAAAGTGAAAGAGGGGAGATTCAGATTAGGTATTGGGAAGAAATTCTTTACTGTGAGGGTGGTGAGACACTGGCACAGGTTGCCCAGAGAAGCTGTGGAAGTCCCATCCCTGGAAGCATTCAAGGCCAGTCTGGATGGGGCTTTGAGCAAGCTGGTCTGGTGGGGGGTTGGAACTCGATTTTTAAGGTCCCTTCCAACCCAAACCATTTTGTGATCAAGTTAGCCAATTGAAAAAAAAGGACTATGATGAAAACAATAATACGGAGAACACTATTAGGAAAAAATGCTTTTGGAAGTTAGGTATTTCAAAAAATACATAATATTTCATGTATGCTCACATTTGGAATAAGAAAGTAGAAAACAACTGCTTTTTCAATCTTTGAATGCAGAGATTAATAAAAAAAATAATCTGCAAACTTTCTGAAAAAAAGTAAAACTACCAAGAATAAATGTAGAGAATACCTCTCTTAAACAACTGCATCTAAAATATTAAAAACTATCCAAAAAGGTGTATGAAACTGTAGACAAAATGGTCCTCTTCATGTAATCAAATCAGGAAGGACAGACTTTTGGGTTAGCCTTATTCACATCAACTTGGCTTCAAGTGAGTTTAAGCACTGCCCACTATAATGAAGGTTTTCTTCTCTAGAAATCGCTTTCCTGACTAACAACGTTCCATTTGCCTCATAACATATTTCAACACATCAGGAAAAATTAAATTGCACTTTAAAAATAAGTCTGTTTCTTGTTTCCCGAACTAGATATCACTGAGATGATGACTCGGCTGAACGTTAGATGAGTTGCCAGCAGAATCAGAGTAGAGTAGTATGCATTTAGGTGCAATTAAGTGTGACTGAAAGCATGAACTTACAGATACAGACCTCCAGCACTTCCCTTGGAATATCTCTGAACAGCCTCTACAAGGGGCAGCAAGCTCCACTGCTGCTACACCAGCCCCACTCCATTTGCCTACAGCCCCATCATTCCTTGTTATCCCAGCAGCTACGCTGAGCAGAGCCAAGCTCTAATGCTCACGCTCCCTGCAAAGCCGGTGCAGGGAGACAGCAAAGACATGGTGACTTCCAAATATGAAGGCTGTGCTGGACACTCTGTTGCCTAGCAATGTATTTCCTTCTCAGCCAAGCCTTTCCCAATTTGAATCTTCTTACCTTGTACACAAGGTATTCTGTTCCTCTAGTCATCTGTTACTCATCTTTGTATGCCTTAGCATTACTGCACATCAGCATGTGACCAGAAGTGACAGAGGGCTCTCTACTCACAGAACTTCCATGAGTTTGAGCCTGATCTTTAATCACTCTTTAAGATAATTTCATATGTTTTATTTATTTTGTTGTCTTATATAACCACAGAGCTTGATTTTCACCACCCCACCCTCCACCACGTTATGCTGCATTAATTGCTGTCCTGCGTAGAGGAATAATCCTTGTAAGTGTTTACACCTTCAGGAGAGTTATCCCTACACCTTATCTAGATTATTATTTATCATTTTGTAAAAACATTAGGGTTATTAAACTCAAGTCAAATAAAAACTATGTTAACAACATAAAAATTGCCATTACCCGTAACTGAGATTTTTCTCCAAATATATAGAGGGCTGCTTGCCGTCTCAAAAGCTGACTTTGCAGAAAAGGGCTGCCGCTGTAAGAAGTGGTGTTATCTTTCCCTGCAAGTCTTGCACCAACATCAATGAATGGAGTCTGAGTGTTGATAAATCGGTTGCTTGAACGAAGACTCGCCCATACACCTTCATAAAGATGAAAAACATTTAAAAACCTCTTTGCATGAGGCACTGGAGATCATAATTATTAAGGCATATGCTAAAACATAATTTGGAAAGCCTAGTGTTTAAATATATCATTTGCATCCTTCATAGGACATAATTAACAGCACATACCGGAAAGAAATATTCTCGTAACAAAAAATGTCAAAGCATCCTACTGCACTGTCATCTAACCTAAGATACTAATCAAAGTCTGCACATCACTTTCTATTGTAGAGGAAATGGTTGCTATGATATCAGAAATATAATGATAAAATGAATCACAACTTGCAAGTAATTAACATCCATGTAAGTATATGGAAATAAAATTGCTAGTCTTGTTCTTTTCAGAAGTAGGGACAAAAATTTGATGTACTTCCTTGTTAAAGGCATATTTTGTAAGTATAACTAGTAAGACTATTAAAGAATTACCTTCAAAACCAGAAACAGTATCACTTTAAATTCTCTGTTACCTAGAATTCCCGTGTTTCTTTCACTCTACACAATGCAATAGTATCAACCATACCATATTATAATGAAAATGTATGTAAGGATGATCAATTCAAATATTGCACTTCAGGATAAAGCATTCCTTGTTTACTCTTGAAATGCCATGATTAAAATGCAGAATACCATCAATTTTAAGTTTTAATTGTCCATGACTAATGGACAACTAGAAATGAAAATGAATTTAAGGAAGCTCTTTTTTTAATCATGTGTTTCATAGCTATGTTCTAGCAGATGTGACTGCTGTACAGTTGTGTGAATAGAGAGAAGAATGCCTAGGAGATCTTACAGTTTTAATCGGGCTGTAAGATTGCCATTACTCTAGCAGTTGGGCATTGTACAGAAATCCCAAAGCCAGCAACAACATGAGTTTGAAACAGTGTAGTGTGATGTGGATCCACGGACTTGCCCCTGAAAGCAGCACAGCAATATTTGAATGGCATTGTACCAACATAATAACCTCTGCCTCTCAACAGAATTTTTAGTTGCCCATTGTGCCTTGCTGATGCAGCTATATTGTCATCTCCAGAGGAGGAAATTCCTACAGCACACAGATGCACTCTGATCTGATCACACTTAAGTATGTTTCGTGATTTCAGCATACGATAAAGTAGTAATAAACCAGATTGTCAAGGCCTGTTTAGCACCAACAAAATAAAATACAAGTACAAAATATTTTTCTGTTTCTTGTGCCTTAGTTAATGATTTTGTGAGACTGATTTTGTGTGTCCAATGTGAGGTATGTGAAAGGTACTTGATTTTCAGAATATAAATAGCACTACTTGAAAATCAAATCCCTTAAAGTATACTAAATTTGGCGTTCAAATGGCACTGTGAAATTCTTTAACCCAATATACAGTAAATCAGATTATCAGAAGAGACTCTTGTCCATAAATCTGTGAAGCAAGATATCCACAAAAAGGCACCAGAAATACCTTGCAGTAGTAGAAATTTAGATATACAGTACCAAAACCCCCTCCAACCCCTTCAGTAAAATCCAATAATATGCATAGTTAACATTTCTTGCACAGAAGAAAAAAGTTGCAGATAACAGTAAAATTCCACTGAGATAGCTCAAACAGCAAAATAATTTTATTCTATTTTTTTTGTAGCAGGATTAGATACCTATTAAAGAACAATTCTATACAGTAATCCTCAACAGGGACTCGTCTGTACAGTTTAGCTTGTCTGCCTGTCTGGCTGCTTGCCTTAGATGTGAGAAAACAAATAGGATTAACTGAGAAAAGTTGGCTAGGAACTTATGAACTGGTAACAGTTCTGAACAGTCTCTACTTTAGAAAGCCAGTTTTACAAAATACCTCACATAGTAAAGTATTATGTTTAGTATAAACTTTTGTTCCACATCTAAACTACTACAGATGAAACAATAAAGACTTTAGGAAGCAGAAACCACAGCGAGAAATAATTTCTTTTTCATTTGGTATGAAAAAAATGCTATCTCCAACACAGACAACTGTCCTGAGAGATAATATATACAAAAATACACAGTTGCACTTTCTAATATTTTACAAATACAGGCCATTATTAGTGCCTGTAGGACATCAAAAGCAACAAAACTAGTTACAAATACATGCAAATGAACATGTTTACCACTGACGGATAACAGTGATCAAGAGACACAATTATATTTCTATTATATTTCTATTGTAATTTTGCCTATTTTTTGACAGCAGTATCTAGTTTTTATTATTTGGAATTGTGTTATCATGACCTTCTAATTTGGCGGATATAAATTCTTCCCTGTTTACTAACATTAACGGTAATTTTGGAAAGCAAGCCATTGACTAGGTAACATTATTTCTTAGCTATTTTACTAAAGCATTAGGAATACCAAATGCTCTTCTGCAGAATTCATTTTCTGCTGTTTAAAATTTTCACACTGAAAATTTTCCACATATCACTCTGCATTAGATCATAATATTACTAAATAATAACATGGTGAAGCGTGTGACTAATCACTGTCACTGCATCTTACATTCAATGGCCAAAACCCCCCAAAACAACACAACAACACTGAACTAAAATGATAAAATTTTGTTAATGCAGAATCAAGGCTGTCAGTATCACTTTAGCATGTATTAAGATATTGTAGTAGTTATGGAGATGGTAGAAAAGAATGTGCTTTCAGGACACAGAATACAGTACCTTGATGGACTCTTCCCTTAGTTGTTGATTTGGAATTTGAATGAGTGAAACATTTATCTCTGTACCCAAGCACTGGTAGAAAACAGTTAAGACAGAAGGAGGAGGAATGGAATGCACATTGCAGCGAGACACATTGCAGGAGAAAAGAAAAGGGTTACTTATTAATTTCCAAAGATCTAGTATATACTGAATTTCTTTATAGTACATGATTTATCAGACAGCACAAATCTTAGTCATCACAAGACAAACCATCAATCAAGTCAGAAAACCAATATAACATGGGAAGGAAGTATCCATTTATCAAAAAGGAGTAATTTCCATTGTCATTGCAATAGTTTCAAACATGCAGCACAGCCATCGTGTGTTTTTCCATAATTATAATACCAAAGGAAATGTAACGATTAAATCATTCTGCTGAATACTTTAATGAAAGCTTTTATCCAGCTGAAAGTTAGCTTAATTAAAAATTAAAAATTTCAGTGCTTTTTAAAAAACTATTTTAGTCTATTTTAGGTACATAATTTGATGGACTTCAAAATCAAATAAGAGTGCAAGGTATTAGTTCTATACACCTACAAACATTTTTAAAGGACTGTGTAAAAGTATGTAATTTAGAAAACATGTAATATCTATCACACAAAGAGGTTTCCTCCCCCCATGCAAAAATTCTCATTTTCAGTGGCAGCCTGACATGCTTATCAGAGGGTTTATTTTTGGCTCAAAAGCCACATCAACATAAGCAACTTCTTTTAATACAAATATTCTATTAAAACATACCCAAAAGTATTAATGTCTCCTGATTTTAAAACAAGTGTCTGATTTGCATCTGTATCTACTAATTATAAATATCCTAGTATTTTTCCAACAGCAGCAAATCATACTGAGAAAACATTTTATTCTACTAAATTACACAACAATGCCAGGTAAGAAGTGCTGTTCTGTAGAACCACACTATACTTATGAAGTAATATAAGAAGAAAAGGTATGTATTTTGAGTGAACTTACAATTCTTATGAAAGATATCAACCAAGGTATTGCCAAAAAAAGAGTCCAAGAATGAAAACACGTTATAAAGTATAAGTATTTGGCCAAATATTTCAGATTAGAAACAACTTAACTGAGCTTTAGGCAACCATTTTGTTACAGTGTTTCAGATAAAGTAAAAAACTGTACCTGACATGGACACATATATTCAGGACAATTGATGAGTATTAAGAACAATGATGATTTTTAAAAATGAGAAATACTATTCAAGCACTAGCACATATCTTTTAAATTTTAAAAGGATGTGTATTAAAAATACGTTGTCTGGCACAAAAAATAGAAAATGTCATTTTCAATTGGTGTATCATAGCTGAACCTGACTTTTGAGCCCTGGTACGTGTGAGAATAAAAACAAGGAAAAAAAAGAGGGACCCAGAATTAAAACCACAAAAAAAAAGTGCTATTGTATTTTGTACCTGTAGTGCATAATCCATAGCTGCTTGCTATGATAAGGTAACTAGCTAACACCATTATATATATATTTTTTTTTTCCTTTTTGAATTATTCTTAGGAATATGGAGACCTCAGCTAACCAAAAGCCTGTATTTTTGGTCCTGTCATGTGACACTACTTCACATGTGAAATGTAACTAGCTGTGAAAAAGTAGTAAAAAAGCTTTGTCATAATAAATCACATGAATCAATTTGAGAACAACAATTTTAGAGATTCCGTATACTTTGCATATTTTAGAGTTTCTTCTCAAAGAATTCTGTTAGATAATCTAAAACCCCTACTGTTTACTTCTCTACAGGGAGATATTCCCTTTCCCTGTTCTCTCTTATTCTGTCAACTTCTCACCTTCACCAGGGCTCCCATTGTACTTGTCAAACATTCTTATGTTTCAGCAAAGTCCTCGTGTATCCTGCTGAACTGTGAACAGACCGCAGATACTGGGCTGTAATTACACCTTTCAGAAATCCAGAGCAGGTGTGGCATCAATCCAGCAAGACACAAGATAACTTCTCTGCCCTCTTCCCGATTACTGCTGAAATTTAGCCAACAGACTTCAACGTCCAAAAAAATAACATGTCTGTGACCTCATACTGCCTCGAGACTCCTCCCTTCTTCACTAAGTAGCAACAAATTCATCCCATCACACTTACCACAAACTCTAACCCCAGAAACCAGCAATAGTTATTTCAGTAATCCTTTTATCTTCAAAAGACAACTTCCATACGGTCAACCAGCAAGCTCTCCCTTACTTATCTAGAGCACCTTCACTGCCCCTCAGCACCACTTCGCTGTTGGCACTTTTGTCCCAACACAAGAGGATGGAATACAACCAAACATCTGCTGTCAGCTATCCAGCATTTTTGCTATTTCAGTACGAAGTCAAGCTGGGCACAGCCACCAATTTATCTAACAATTCCAGACACTATTAACTCCTGTTCTCTTAGCTCTCTAGCCATTTTACCTATCCAATTCAAATCACTATATTTTTTCATCTCCATGTGCTACAACAACACACTGAGCAGAGAATATAAACAGAACATTTAGATATGAAATATGCATACACTATGATTAATGAAAATGCACAGAATTTTCCGGTCTTCGGTGATGACTATTTAACTGCCCTTCCTCTCTTCCCTTTTGCTACAACTCTCACATAACTTCTCTATACAGATCTGAGTATTTTCCTTTCTTCTTTCCTTTCTCCTTCCTCCTGCCTTCTTCCTTTCTCCCTTCATTTCTCTAATCTCTTTAGAAAGTTTTTCAGTACAAAATTGCTTTATTCTTCCCCACACAAAGCTACAGTTTTTCTATCACACAATAATTTAGGTTGGAATGGACCTCAGCAGGTCAAAGTAGGTCTAACAATTTGAGAGGAGGTGTCTTATGGCCTTTCGCATTCCCACCTCTGAAAATCTGAGCTGCATTTGCTGTAAGATGGTTAATGCTCACAAAGTTGGAAGGAGTCAAAAAAGGAAGAAACCCAACTTTTAGATGTTTAGAAATAATTTTAAGAGCAGCCTTCAGGGCTAAAAAGCAATAAAGAAACATAAAATGCTCCCTTTTGGAAAATAATCCCTATCTTAACAAACATATTCAAAGGAATTCAAATTCAAAGGAATTTGATGCACTAATTTATGCATATATTCTACATAAATCATAACAACTTAATCGGACTAAAAAAGTAAAAGTAGTTGGAATCCAACTCACAGAATGAAAGCCTCTTGTAGAAATGACACTGATAAGCCCTTGTACCTAAGAATAACTATTTCCAAAGAAGGCACTTTATCTCCCTACTTATTACAGCTTAGCCACATAACTCCCTCCTTTACCTAGAGTAAAATTATTTAGATAGATTATCTGTAACTTTATGAAGCATCAGCTAATTTTCAGCCAAATGATCTGTAATTGGAGATTCTAAAGTGTATTCAATCCTAAAATAAAATAAGCATTTTCAGGTCATACATTTTAGACAAATTAAAAATATGGATGAATCAAAAAGTATTTAGAAACATAATTCCTAATTGAGTGCTTAATTTTCCACTTATTTCCAACATGAAACAAGCTTTATTTCAATGGTAAGTAAAGGATTTAAACAGAAATTAGATACTTAGATGCTGTTATGGACTGAGGCTAATCTGTAATTTCTGTTTTGTTGTTTCACAGAGTAATGAATCAGCAAGCAGTGTAATTATTTTTATTTGACTAAAATTTTGTTAGCATTTATTATTTCAAATAACAGACTTTGAACTAGTCTTACTAACCTCCTCGAGCAAAGCTATTGGATAGATTTACATCCAAATGTCCTGGCACTACCTGCTTAAACACAGTAGACATTCTTGAAGCCCTCCTTTCAGTGCCTAAAGTCAGCCAAAAAAAGAATAGTAGATTAAAAAACTACAGTATTACTCAGACTAACGCTTAACATTACTGATAAAAATGCCCTTTTTCACACAATACAGGTAATTCTTGCCAATTTTGTACTTCAGATGTATTTTTTAAGACATGTATACATTGGCAACAGCATGGAGATGTTAGATACAGCTAAGCAATCAACATATTTTACAATAAATGAAGCAAAGCATGCACACTTTGGGAAGGGTGTTATTTTACAAGAAAAGACACTGTTTATATCAGGCCTATTACCACCAACTGAATATGACAAGACAGACACCATTTCAAGTCGCATACTGCTCTAAGACATTGGTGTTACCTTCACAGAAATCTTACCAGGTTTCATCACAAAATAACTGAAATAAAACATGGATTCATTTCTTCACAGAACCACATATGCATAATTCAAATACCGTATTTTGGAAGAGTTTTCACTGCAAGTAAAGCTCTACTTGGAACTGACATTAACAGTCCATTATGAGTACGTAACACATGAAAATGCCTACATACCTTCCATTGCTGCTGTAGCTAAACAGTGCATCTGTTCATATAGAATCTGAGCTTGCAATGTTTTATCTTCTCATTATATGAAACAGAGCAGTATTTTGCATTCTCTTCAGTTTGGCAGTCTCTTATTCAATATGAAGTTTTCAATACACTTAATTTATTATAAAACACTTTAAAGTGCATCTTTGCTTTTGATTCTGTTATATAATGTTGCATTTGATATTAAAAAAAACCTGGAAAGATTTGGCATCTTGGTATCCTGGAGAACTTTATTTGTTCCAGAATTGTAATAAATGACTAATGCTTCAAGATTGGCCCATCACAGTCAAGAGAATTTAAGCAAAAACTACGACCAAAGGTGGACAATCATTTACTGTCAGATTAAGAATACTGAAAAAATATTTTGGGAAAGATTATAAACATCCTTTACATATGGAAAACACATTACCTGAAACTAGAGAGTGAATAAGCTATCTGGAAAGTGCAACAACAAAGATACAACAGAATTCATATGAGACAAACTGAACTAACATCAATGCAGAGAAAACTCACTTTTCAACCTAGCCATAGAAAAGCACTGTATAAACCAATTTTACCTGGAGACAGAGCAATTGTTGGTCTAACAGTGAGAGTATTACTGCCATTCATTTTGCAGTGGACGGATATCACATTCAGTAAGGCTTGTAGGTATTTTTCCTGTTCTATGCTGCTTGAAGATTCTAAAGAAGCAGGAGCTAGAGTCAAAAGAATGGAATACATTTAAATAAAAGTATATTTATAAATACAAAGGATAGCAAAATAAAAAGCTTATTATGTAAAGCATAGCATTGAAAATGTCATAGTTTGCCTATGAAAGGTTCAAAAAGCCATTCCTTTGATGACAAAGAACGCTCAGATGTTCATCACCAGAGCAGCACCCAGCAATGTTCTGTTGCATTCCACTCCACAAAGCTAAACTTTTGAAAGAGTCTGTTACCCCATGGTTGCTACTTAAAACATTCATCATTAGCCAGAGATCAATACAAATGGAATGGAGATGATGTTGTTTTCTCTTCACTCAGAAGGAGAAACAACATTTCTAAATTTGTGCTAATTGTCGGCAAATTTCAGCCTTTAAAAAAAAGAAGGATAGAACTGTTTCTTTAACAAAAGTAAGTCAAAACCATATTCAACCAGCTCTTCCTCATTCCAGTAAAGGAAGGTTACTTACGTATAACTGGAGATTCCTCGAGATATATTGCTTGTTTACCAAAAGTATATGTAAATCAAAAGATACCAGTGTTCATGCGCTCTGCTGCATTTAGAGACATAAGCCCATAATCTGACCTTTTTAATGGATTAAAGAGGAAAGAGGCTGGACAGTGCATGCACACCTGGATAACACACATAAAGTAATGTTCCTGTTCCCTAGTGAAAGTCCACTTACTGCTTCACCAGTAGGTAACTTCAGGAAGTGTCTTCTCACATGCTTAGGTAACTTGTAGGAGGGGGGACTGCACTGTTGTGAGAACCACAATTCCATCTCTGAAAACCTCTTAATAATCCTTTACATATGTAGCTCAGATGACTGTTTACTCTACAGATCTTAGGAAAAGAATCATTTTCCAGTTGTTACTGGTGTTGGTTAAGTTGCTGGAGACATGAAGAAGGGCCATTTCAGAGAGAGACAAGCGTCTGTGAAAGACTGGATGAAAGCAATGCCAGNGACAAGTGTCTGTGAAAGACTGGATGAAAGCAATGCCAGAGAGGAAATAGACACAGTTTAAAAAGAGAAGAAAAAGGAAAAAAAAAACTAAGATGAGAAGGTATGATGCTCTGAGAAAGTACTGAAGTTAAACAGATAGTCCACTTAAGACAATCTTAAGACTTAAAAAAGTTAAGCAACCAATAACAAAAAACAGAATTCAGAGAAAAAAAAACACCAAACAAAAAA
>VXAK01020876.1:937-24244 GCA_013399435.1 Arenaria interpres
GGAGGGTCTGTTTACAAAGGCCTGCAGTGACAGGACAAGGGGCAATGGTTTTAAGTTGGAGAAGGGGAGATTTAGATTGGATATTAGGAAAAAGTTCTTTACCATGAGGGTGGTGGAGCACTGGAACAGGTTGCCCAGGGAGGTGGTTGAGGCCCCTTCCCTTGAGATATTCAAGGTGAAGCTCGACGAAGCCCTGGGCAACCTGGTCTGGTTGGGGGTGTCCCTGCTGACTGCAGGGGAGGTCGGACTAGATGACCTTTGGAGATCCCTTCCAGCCTGGACCAATCTATGAATCTATGAATCTATTGCCTTGGCACTGCTATATTGCAGGATTTTGATGGGCTTCAAAGTCATCAAGGCTGTTTTGGTCCCACAAATGTGATAGGTCACCACGATTTCAGGCTCCCAGACCCTGCGGTACAATGGTACAACTCCACCCCCTTACAAATAATGAAAGCCCCAGACGCTCATTTGTGATAAACATAAACATATGGGAAAAGGGAAGGATTACCCTTAGATTGCCAAGGTTGCTCATTTGGTGTTTATGAGCAACAGAGAAAACATAATAGAACTGGGGTTTGGAGAATGAATAGTGGGTATCTATGCGCTGTGGAAGATCACTACACCCAGCACTAGCCTTGTCCTCTGTTGAGCTATGTTTATTGGACTGATTCACGAATGTATTATCCTAGTTTTATGCATTTGTTAAGTCAAAAGAAGTCATCCCTGGGGTGAATGGGAAAAGTTAAACTGGTGACATCTCTCAGCAAGTGGGAAATCAACGCAATGAGCCACCAGTTCCTTGGCTCGTTGGAAGACCTTGAGGGTGGTGGAAAAAAAAGCCTGTTTGCATAAGGAAAGAAACTCTCAGGCTGCATTTCTACAGTCTCATCCTCCTTTGGTATTTTGTGGAATTTCCACAGGTCTTGCTCTGGTTAACATGTTCAAACACACACATTTTCAAGGTTAGTTTGACATTAGCGCATTTACTGCTAACGGTGTACCATAGTCTAAAACAGTTGTTCAGCTCAACCTGGTTCGTGTCCCAACGCGTTGCACAGTTCACTCGCATAATCTCCTGGCAGCCTGAGCCACGGAGCGTGTTATTGCTAATAAAGCTATATTTGCACCTTCCCTGGGGAACCTGAAATCCTCAGACTGCCAAGTGTCGATGTGTGTGGCCTGAATGTTATGACACATCAATCAAGGTCTTTTCAATAACTTCAGCAGAGTTATGGAGAGGTTTTCATCTTCTGGGCACCTGACACAGTTCCTAGTCTATCAGCTCAGTCTGTCAGCTTCATCCATGATTTTCTGTAATGTTATTAGGATTAAAAATGTTTAGTAGGATTAAAACAGGCAAACATCTCCACTCCTTTCTAATCTGGGCGGGTTTTAAATGCCTCCCAGAAAGTGAAGGCAATTTTGTGGGAATTCTGTCTTGTATATCTGTTGATAATCTCAATGTGCCCTTGTGGCCAAGAAGGCCAGCAGTGTCTTGGGGTGTGTGGAAAAGAACATGGCCAGCAGGTCGAGGGAGGTCACCCTCCCCCTCTGCTCTGACCTCGTGAGGCCACAGCTGGATGTTGGGTCCAGTTCTGGGTCCCTTAGTTCAAGAAGGACAGGCAACTGCTGGAGAGAGTCCAGGGGAGGATACAAAGATGATCAAGGGAGTGGAACATCTCTCTTATGAGGAAAGGCTGAGAGGCCTGGGTCTGTTTAGCCTGGAGAAGAGAAAACTGAAAGGGGATCTCATCAATGCTTATCAATATCTAAAGGGTGGGAGTCAAGAGGGTGGGGCCAGACTCTTCAGTGGTGCCTGGTGACAGGACAAGGGGCAATGGGCACAAACAGGAAATTCCATCTGAACATGAGGAAAAACTTCTTTACTTTGGGGGTGGCAGAACGCTGGAACAGGCTGCCCAGAGAGGTTGTGGAGTTTCCTTCTCTGGAGATATTCAAAACCCACCTGGATGCATTTCTGTCTAGCCGACTCTAGGTGGACCTACTTTCACAAGGGGGTTCATCTAGATGATCTCAAAGGTCCTGTACAACCCTTACCATTCTGTGATTCTGTGATTCTGTGATTGGATTCTTTTAGTCTGGTATTTAATACATATAGTCTCGCAGTTTCTGCCTGGTGTAATTTCACAGCTGGGGAAACTGAGCCATAATCAGATTATATGCCTTTTTCCAAAGGAAAGGAATGAGTTAATAATAATAGTAGGAACAGAACAGACAATAAAACCCTCATCTCTTTGTTTCCTGCTGTACCCAATTAGCAATTTCCTTTTACAGTACGAGTGGCTATAATTAGGAAATGGGTGGCTTTGCACAACAAGTTATTTCCATTCAGTATTGAAAATACTGCCCAGCAGAAGTTCGGTATCTATATAGCTTCTCAGCACTGCTTGAATATGGGTAGGAAAATAATAATGTACATATATATATACACACACATATGTATACACTTACCAGCACTGTTTTAATGGAACATTAAGCTAATGCCATATTAAGTTACAATGCACCTCTTACGGAAGCAAAAGCAGCATCTATATAAATATCAGATAGATGTATTATGATCTGCACAATTGCAATAAATAGCAGATGGCTATGCAGTAATGGGACACTAAAAAATATTTATCACATTTTCTAAGAGTACTGCTGCTCCTGTTTGTTGTCAGGGTGAATGGTGAATGGCCAAGTTTGATGCGTGGCCTTTAGTGGCACCTTTCCAAATGTGTGATGACATCACAAACCATGCAGGAATTTGAGTGAGAATGACCTCGTCTTGATGCAAACACCCAGGTTCCCCAAACAAATGCTACCCTGGGCTAGAACAAGTGTCTGTGGGGATGATGGCTTTTTTGTATCTGCTCAACAGGAGTGTAGATAAAGTGCCCTGTAATATCCCTAAAACCCTTTTTGTCTCTTTTTCTCCTCTGTCCTGCTAGGCCAAATATTCAGAAAGGGTCTCCTTCTGGAGGAAGAGTTTCCACTTGTACAACTGCTGCTCAGATCTGGAAGCTGTGTCTGCACCTGTCTCAACTTATGGACATGTCTGCCCATGAGAGATCTGATTTATACTTCAAATTCAGACTGCTAAAAGAAAAGAGAGGCTCAAAGTGCACCCACATAAAGAAGTTTTTATTAGAATAAGTTTGAAACTCATTCTTCAGGGCTTCTTTCTCATTTTCCTATATTCTCTCTTGAACTGCCATGACTTGTCTGTTTCTCTTTTTCTCCCTCTGCACTATTTTTCCATTATTTACCTCATTTTTTTTATCCTCATGTGCTCTCTATCTCTCTCCTTCCTGATTCTTTTTCATCTCATGACGTATTTGACTTCCTTTTTCACTTTAATATACTCATGCCTGTTATCAGCAAGGCTTATGAACTTCTGACTGGTGACCTGTGTCATTTTAGTGCTCGAGTTTTTCCATACCAGATATCCAGGTGCTCATGCAGCCTGCTGGCAAATGTGTGGTTTTGCCCTGTGTACTTCCAGAGATGAAGTGTGACAGTGTCATCCTCAGCCCAGGAAGACTGTACCTCTTTAGACTAATGAAAATAATTCCTAGGTCCCCATTTTAGTTTGTTATGAATGAGAAAAGTTGATGGCTCTTACACAATACAAAGTTAGTTTGAAGCTTTACTGAATCAACCTATTTATAACCCAATATAAGTACTTAACACAATAATATGTTTCTAAGGATAGACAGACAGGGATATGCCTCAGATATACTTGTCCATTAATCTGTATTATTTGTATTTTGTGTAGTAAAGTACACTTGAGAAAAAATAAGATTGGTTCAGGCCATGTCTGTAGCTGCGCATTCTAAAGCAAATACCTCCCTATGACTTCCTCTTTTCTCAGCCCACATCAGCCTCATAGTCCCACCTTCTTCGTGGCTGCTAATAAAACCAAATTCCCAAGCATACCCATAGGGAAAGTAACCTCCTGTGAAGTTGTTGCTAAAGATGATCTCTCAGGAAGGAAATTTCAGCCTGGCTAATCAGATCTCAACTCAACAGTAAATGAATTGAGAAATTCAGAGTGACTTTATTAAAAAATCTTTTGTGATCTTTTATAGGAAATTCTGGAAACTAGCTGCCCTGGCTCACGGTTCACATGTGTTGTTTATCCATTCTGTGTGGTTCTGATAACATGTGATGTACCAAAATCCAAAACTTATCATATAAATAAAGAATGGAGACCAAAGCATCTCATGGGAAGATCAGGAGTTTTTATTACTGTTTCAGCCATTCATCTTTTATGTGGTCCTGGACAGCTTGCTTTTCCCATCCACACCAGTGTTACCACCTGTAACACTGACGAAGACATTTCTCCTCATAAAATGTTATTTGAGACTCGTCCATGAACGCGGGTGTGTTAAGATTTTTTTGCACACTGAGAGAATACAGAAAGCCATGCATGGAGAAGCATCAGCTTCTTGAAGAAGCATGGTGGAAATTGTGTGCATGGGGAGGGAAAGGTTAAAGCCTGCAGCTTCCCTTCAGTGTGATGGCAGTCACCCCAACCTCATCGTGTGTGTGGAGCAGCCCAGAGTGTTTCACCAATTAGTTACTGATTGCATCTCCCTTGTTTCATAAATCATAGTCTTATATATATATGGCTTGGTCACAGAAAAAGAGAAGAATGTGGTTAAGATATTTTTATTTGTAGGAGGGGAAAGGGAGGATAAAAAAACAAAACAAAAAAGAAAGAATAAGTGTGCTTGGCAGTATGCTCCTTTTCTTGTTTTCTGATGTAGACCAGAAAAGGAAGCAAGTTATTCTCAATGCACAGAAGTTGAATAATTACCTCTGTTCCTTAAGGCGGTGTTATCATATTCGATGTATTTTTTCATTAAGCATATCAGACAGAGATCAATGAATGTAGAAGAGTTCTCTCTTCCCCATAGCAGTGAGTGCTAATGGTCCTGAATTGCTGTGATACCGCACACCTCTCAGAAGGAAACAAATGCTGTGCATTCCATTAGAAAGCTAAGAGTCTTTGCTGCAACCAGAAGAAAGCCCCATTTTGAACCTTGATGAATAGAAAGTATGCAGCTGCAAATCCACCATTAGTGTAGGAAAGGATCTTTTTTCTTTTCTGAGCCCCCAGCTAATGACATACAGGCAGGAGACGGGAGGACTGCACACTGGCAATTTCTTCTCTTGGAGGTTGTTTAAAATGCACACATTCACACGCACACAGACTCACTACAATTATAACTGTAAATGTTGAAAAATTAAAGTTTTGCACATATGAAAGTCAGCAGACTCAGTGGAGGCAAGTGTGATTTTGTGACTGTCATTCTTCACCGAGTGTCACCATCACACATGCTGGTTGTACCTACCAGCTGATTGCAATGTAAACATGGAGTCATTCCACTAAAGCCTCTTTCTGACACTTTTTAAATGCCTAAAAAAAGTCTGGAGCTTCTGTAAGCCAACATGGAACGAAATACTACAGTTCAGGGCCAAAAGGAAAAAGATAGCTTTTGTTTGGTTATTTGTACTTTTTTTCCTATTTCGGCAATAACATATCAGAATTAACTTTTAGCTAGTAAAAAATTTATTTTTACAGGAAGAAAATAAAACAAATTTATGTCATCAGGTCTCAGGAGTAGAATTAATTCTGGCAGTAAAAACTGTACCACCAAGATAGTTACATTTGCATTATTCACTTCAGTCAATACAGAAAAACAATGGGTATTTCTGCAGCATGCTTTGTCTCAGCTTTGTATTTACATTTATTTATAAGAAACGCAACCAGTGAGGCTTAACAAAGAGAGTTCCTCTGAAAGAGCTCAAACTCATCTGTGTGTGCGATCTAACTGATCAACTGAAAAAATTACCTTTTCCTCTTGGAAACATTGACCCAAGATTCATAAAAATAAAATAGTTGTTTGGTTTAATTTTTTGTATGTTGCTACACTGTTTGTATCAGGAATAGTGTGGCCAGCAGGACTGGGGCAGTGACTGTGTCCCTGTAGTAGGCACTGGTGAGGCCCCACCTCAAATACTGTTGTCAGTTTTGGGCCCCTCACGACAAGAAAGACATTGAGGAGCTGGAATGTGTCCAGAGAAGGGCAACGGAGTTGGTGAGGGGTTTTGTGAGGAGCAGCTGAGGGAGTTGGGGGTGTTCAGCCTGGAGAAAAGGAGGGTGAAGGAAGACCTTCTCGTTCTCTACAACTACCTGAAAGGAGGGTGTAGCCAGGAGGGTGGAGTTGGTCTCTTCTCCCAAGTCACAGGTGATAGGACAAGAGCAAATGGCCGCAAGTTGTGCCAGGGCAGGTTTCCATTGGATACCAGAGAAAAAATTGTTTACTGAAAGGGTGGTCAAGCATCGGAACAGACTGAACAGGGAAGTGGTTGAGTCACCATCCCTTGGAGTTATTTTGAAGAGTTGTAGATTTGGTGCTGAGGTAAATGTTTTAGTAGTAACTTGGTAGTGCCAGGTTAACAGCTGGACTTGATGATCATAAAGGTGTCTTGTAACCATAATGATTCTATGATTCTAATTCATCTATATCATTAAACTCGTTGAATTATACAACTGCTATGAAAGGTCCCAAGAACAGAAACATGGAAAAAATTGTATGTCCTTTCAATAACATTGCTCACAGGGCTTAGGTTAAGGACTAGATTAAGAAGTCATGGATCCACTAATTTTAAATATAACAATTATAGTTTCTACAACCAAGGGATGTCCTGGGGTTTATTAAAATAAACATCATGTCAAAAAGAGAGTGAGGAAAAACTTTACTGTTTGACATAAATTATTCCCAAGAGACTCCCACTGAAATGCTAGAATAATTCAGGGAAAGAAGGAATGATTGCACAAAAGTAGCTTTCCCTTGAATTGTAAGCTGTCTCTCTGCAGCGTCTTGTAACCATTACTGAAGTATGAAGTAGTCTTGGAATTATTCAGCCATCATGTTTAAATAACTGGGTTATGTAGTTTACTGTTATCTTTTGTAGTTAGATTGAGAACAAATGCTGCCATTTCCTGGTTTGTCAAATTTAACTTTGCTTTTGCTTTGGCTGAGGGGTCCCTTGTGAAAACACCATGTAGCTTATTTGAGCTTCATTTGTAAAGCAGATAGGTTTGGATAAATAGACACAAGTTAAAAGTAAACTGACGTGGAAGCTAGCGTACATATTTTGCCCTAATTAAATTACATTTAACCTCTATCTACAAAAATTCAGTGGCCTGCAGACAGTGTATTGGCAGTCTGCAACTACATTTTGTGCCCTGAATAAACCCATGTGTTTGTGAATATTTATCCTAGCTAGACTATATCCGTGCATCCAGGTCTTCTCTTTCACAATAAATCATTCCTATTCTGCCTTTCTCTTTGCTACCATTGTAATTTTCTTACCGTATGCAAAGCATCTGATTCTGTACTAACTAAACAGCTCAAGCTGATCCCTTTCATAGTTACCTTTTATTGTCTTTCCCTGGACAGGTCTGGTCATCTTGATTCTGTTGTGTATTATGGTAAGATACATTTTTGGTATTACGTAAGATACATATGTTATCTTACATAGCAAATACCATTAATCATTCTAATTAAAGGCAGTTTAGTTTGATGTGGCCAGGAATACGAAACCAAAGGAAATCAAACAGAGCTTTAAAGCCCCCCCCAAGAAAAAAAAAAAAGCTTGCTGAACAGTCAAAGAAATTTAACAATTTTAGCAGTATTGAAGGCACTCTATTAAACGGAAAGATTTGGGCTTTTGAAACAATGGCCAATATGTATGTGAATGAAACATCTGGAGAGAGTATAAAAAAAGAAACTCATTTAGAGGGAAATGAATCCCCTATAGAAAGCATGCTAGTCATAAGGACAGAATGTAGTCTTTAACTCATGCTGAGGAAGGAATACATTAATGCATTAATTTTAAGAGTCTCAATCTCAGTTTTATTTATATTTAAGCTTTTAATCCTCAAATAATTAGTCATTACTAGTATTTAACGACTGGTTTGCTAATTGGGTATCCCTAGATGGAACTAAAGGCAGTTAAACCCTAACAAACTGATCATTAACTACACTAATGATCAAATTCTCTGGGATTATTACTATTATAAACCATAATTAACAGTTTATAACAGCTACATTTTATTTTGTATTTTGTTTCCTCTAAAGAAAACATCCTGGAGTACTGCTGTGAAGCTGTGTTAAAATTCTATTAGAAATGTTGTGGTGAAAACACCCATTTCCTCCACTTACTGGGGGAAATATTTAAATGTTTTCCAAAAATAACTGTTATAGCAGGTGGTTTGTTGTCAGATGCTGGCTGAAGAAGGCCCCGGTGATGCACTGTCACAGTTAGGAAAAAAAAACCAAACACAAACAAACAAAGAAACCTACCCAAAAAAACCAACTCAGAAGATGGGGAGTGAATGAAAGTCTCAGACTCTGTAAATTCACAGTTAACCTTTAAAATGGGTCAAGTCCCAAACTCCTTTCATTTTTGTCCCGTTTGCTACCACAAATAACTCCTCTTGCAGTTTGCCAGGGAGCATTGAACGTAATACTTCCAGTGCCAAACCATCAGGCCTCAGGGAAGGAGCTGGCTTGACTCTTCTGCCAGCAGTTGCAGTGAACTAGTCTTTTACAGAGATGAGATAACAGTGAGGATAATTAGCTCACCCAAACAACTAGCTAACTCATTTTCAGTTTTGAACCAAAATGGGTGCCTTTTCTTTTAAGTAATTCTCAACGAACGTGTGTTTTATCAGAAATACAAGGGTAAATGCTGCCTTCTGTACATAAAATCAAAATAGACACCTAAATTCGACCACTTGAGTAGCTGTCGATATTTAATTTTATATATTGACTGGGTAATGGCAGTTTTGATACCTAACTCATACACAGACAGCTCTTTGTAGAAAGGTATCTACTTCTTCTAAATGCATGTGTTTGAGGAATTAACCTCCCTGTGGGTGAGTGGTCTGCAGACCTTCCAGGAAGGACTAGTTGTTCAATAACATCTCACCCTTTCTTCACAACTCAGAACCATGTGTACTATTTGTCAGTCTGTCTTCCTGATGTTACTTCAATCAGTTTATTCATGTTTAAATACCTTATATTGTTGCAATTATTATTCCTTATATTCATCTAAATGCTTTGGCCCAAGCATCTAGGCTCTAAAGATGTATCAGTTTCTTAACATATTTGCTTTCATATTTTCTCCAGCAAAAAACAGTTGCTGACAGAATGCCAGAGTCTTTTTGTGCCTCTCTTCTCATTTTATGTCCCAGGTACTTTGTGATCATAAACTGGACCTGAAACCAAAATTTGATTCTTATTATTTTTACCTTTATTTAGCTCCTGATTTTATTTCTTCATTCAAGCGGAATTGTATCTGCTTTTCACTTCTGAAGTGTAACCTACATTAATCTGCACAGATTCAATTCCTCTATGTTATTTGAGGATGTGGATTAAGCAGTCTAGTCTTGCTTCATGATTCACCTTTCCTATTCCTCTCCTACTCTTCACATTTTCCTGTGTGCTTCTGCTACCTAGTAAAGGTTAACTCTAGGAGCTATATGGATTTGTTTGAAGACCCCTAGGCAGTTCAGTTGTTTGTTTTGTCCACGGCTGTCTAGTTTACCCAGGACTTATCTCTCTGCCAGCTTAGAGGTCTAACCTTAACCTAAGTCAAACTATAATTCACTTGCTTTTTCCCTGACAGTCATGTCTAAGTGTAGTGGACTCTGGACTATGACAAATGTGCTCAAGCAGCATAGAAAAAACTAAGCCACAAATTCTCTTGTCATAGAAATATAAAAATATCAATTTTGCTCATTAACAGAAATCTTGAACAGAAAGAAGGGAAAACAGAGAGAACACGGCGGGGAGGCCTGGGGGGAGGGGGAGGTGTTGACTTTCTGTTGGTTTATTTTCATGGTAGCAATTTTGCTTGCCTTCTTAGGTAATTTAGGTGACAAAACCCGTTAAAAGAGGGATAGGCTGAGAAGCAGAGAAGAAGTAATGGAAATTTTTTGTGGTGGAGTAGAAAGGGACCAGGAACAGAGATGGGAATATAATTCAGAGGAGAAGCTTAAGGTATATGAGTGTCCAGGATGACTTCAAGGATGTAGTCTAGGAGCTCACACTGTTATTACAGCTTGATCTTTGATAGGAGAACTGAACATCTCCAGGAATCAGTCTTGAAATAAGAAGGCACCAAAAGAGATCCAAAACAGACCCGCAGGTCTGTGGGTTCAATCTGGTGTAAGAGAGGCTGCTGGAGTTCTTCTCACATTCAGTCCTCATTATATCAGAGGAGATTTATACAATCCGGTGTAGCGGGTCCATTTTTCTAAATGACATATGGGACAAAAGAGAAGGGTGAAAAGTTAAAACCAAGCAAAGAAATTTCCCAAGTTTTGAGGTATATAGAAGATGTAAAAGCAGAGGAGTGTTTGTAACCAGAGCCCTAATTTTGCCAAAAGGAATTGTAAGAATAGCAAAAAAATGAAGGAATGTAGCAACCAGAAAAACACGGTTCAAGAAGACAGTATAGTAGTAGTCATCCCCTAAAGCATACTGTAGCCTACCGGTTGTTGAGCTATTCATATTTAAAGAATGGCTCAGCAGCCACAGAACAACCCTGAGAGACAATTAACTGATCCATTAAATCAACCAAAAATCAGTTAGTTAATTTGAGAAACTATTCAAGTGTACTTTGGATGACTAAAGCAAAGAAGAGGAGAAAACACAACTTTGGGTTGTAGCCTGAGGTCTGTCTCTGACCTCGGATTATCAGTTTCTGTCACAGAACTCAGCGGGTGATGGTGCAAATACCAGTAGCAGGTTTAGACGCCGTGTAGGGGAACTTCAAGCACTTCAGAGAAGTTAACCCTGTCAGAAGGTCATAACTGTCCAACTACAGATTTAACCTGAAACACCAGGATCAGAACTATAAACTCTGAGTACCACACTGGATTTCATAAATGTATCGACTTAGTGTCTGCAGATGGTTCAGACGGTGGGATGCACACTGCAGCATTGTTGTTCCATATGTTACAAAATCCCAGACCAGCCATGGAGCGTCAACAGCCCTGGAGGTAGCTCAAGCCAATTCTGCTGTCTTTCCCCTTTAGAACGGATGCTGTGCTGTGACTCATGGGGACAGCACAAAATCTATGATTAAAAGCTGGTTTTCAGCAGATAAGAATCTGCCTAACTGTCCAAAAGAAGAATTTAAATGCTGTTGTATTTAATCTGTGGTGAGACGATGTCTGCACGAGTAGCCCTCCTGTCACAATGCCACCACTGATTTTTGTGGGCATGTTTCTAGTTCCATAGGAGCTAACAGCAAAGGCTGTGTGTTTAGAGGGTAGGACACCAGAAGCTGTGTGAGAGAACAATATTTTCCTCATAGTCGCAAGGCAACCCAAGAAATGTTTGAATCAGGGGAGTTTCTTAAGTTTCTTAAACAACTTTACACAAACTTGTAGGTAACACACGCAGAGTGCAGGTAGCTTAGTCTCACATGCTTACCTTAGCTAAAATAACTCTTCTCACTGGAAATGAATGTGCAGTGGTATCAGATGGGAAACATAGCCCAGTGCCCTAACTTCTACTCTTATGAAGCAGTTTGTCCAAATTTCCCAGGGAATCCTTGTGGTTCTCATCATGTTCCATTACAGGGAATGCTAGCATTACAACTCTTGGTTCACAACTAGAACATAAAGGATGTATACTTTTAAATGCAGTTCATATACATGAAATGCAACGGTTAAAGTGATACAAGTTGGCTTGCTCTGAGGTTTTATTAAAGACAATTTGATGCTTGGCATAGACTTACGTTTACATAATTAAGATAGATGTTACCCCTGCAATAGGCTCTCTGGTACCTTGTTATTTTTTGTTGTATGATTATATCAGTTTGAAAAGGCTAGGGCTGGTATTTTTTTTAAATCCTAGTACAGTCGTGTAGATCTGGGATTGTTTCTTTCTTATTTTATTTTTATTTTTAATCATGTCCTGGATCCTACTGTGCACTATGAAGTTCAAGAAGAGGAAGAAATTTCTGAATTAGGAAGGAAATAACCAATTTACAAGTAAAAAGTCCTACTTTTAACACTGCAGTTTAAGGTATAATAATTGACTATTGGGGTACTGTCCCAAATGGAGCATCTTTCATTGTTAAATAAGCGGTTTATTTTCAGTCAAAGACCAACTAGACTTGGACTAAAACTTGACTCCAAGGGTGATACCCTCAGTGACCATTTTTTTGTTATTAGTAAACCTTTATCATATTTAAAACCACATCAGATTCAGCAGTGAGAATTAAATAGGTTTCTAGCAAATGGCCTTGCTTTTTCTGATGGAAATGGTCATTTGGGAGCTAATAAGCTGCTGGCAAGACACATTTTCTCTGCTGAAGCTGGGTGTGCTTGTAAATAGAGTAGGTTGCACCTTTTTTACTAGAAATTGGCAATGAATGAGTTTGGTTTGTTGTGCAGTAGCAAGCGTTCATGTCTAGGTTCTCTGTCCACAGAACTGCTCATTTAGAGTGTCCTGTGAAAATTAAAGTTACGTAGAAGCTAAAAGATGCTCTGAAACACATAAAAAAAGCCCTTCCAGCTTGGATTCCCCTACTTATTTGCATTTCTGTCTCCCTGCTGTCCCAGAATGAAGAAGTGCTGGGACAGATTTGACAACAGCTCTCATTGCAGCTCTGACACTACATTCAGTGCAGAGGCCTGAAACGTTTGGAGTGTGGAGTAAGACTGCATGGAGGAGGGCACTGTGGTCTCCTGCAGAACACTAAACCCTGTATTTAATAGAAGCACGTTTTACACAAGGAACCTGCAGAGATGTGTAGAACATTTCTTTGCCTAGCAGGATTTCTCATTACGAAACATAATAATTCAAAATCTCATTAAGCTGCTGATGTCTATAAAGTGATTGTGCTGTTGTAATCTCTGGGTAGAGATGACTGTTTGTTTTCAAGATGTCCCAAGTTGTGTATGTTAGGTTGTCTCAATAAAGGCTAATCAAAGACCTGGTGAAGATCTGAGAAGAAATTTCAGGGCAAGGAGCCTCGTAACTTTGTCAGTGAAAAGGGAACACCCAGAAACCCTCATTCCCTGAGATCATCAAAGGGCAGTGAGTAGACAGTTGACCCTAGTCTGAAACCCAACAAGAGGAGTCAATGAGAAAGGTCTCTCCATGAATGCACTGGAAAAAAAACACCAAACAATTCATTGGAGATAGGTAGGTCAATAGGTATAAAGCACAGAAGTATACAAGCAAATGGCAGATCAGGAAACGTTTCAGCTGCAAACTGCTAAAAGTGTCACTCTCTGCTTATCCTTTCATTCATTTTCCTAAGAATCTGCTATCCCCAAAGTATCCAGCAGATGAGTTACCAGTACTACAACAACATAGACATTACATCCACATAGTGTGGAGCAGATTTTCAAAGGCTTGGAGAACATCTGGTGACCTTCTCAGTCTAGACTAACTTATAGGACAGAAACAAACGTGAGAATGTGCTGTTATATGGAAACTGGAGATGGAAAATGGTTCGAGATTAAAACAACTATATTCAGTGTTCTTCAATGTGTGCTGGGTTTCCAAGCTGCTATTACAGTCACCAAAAAGACCTAGGGCTTGATTAATTTGCTCTAACATGGGCTCGTAATGCAACTTGAAACGCCATAACATGTCAGAGGTATCTATTCAAAGCAAATAGTCCTATATAAACCTTGCCTTTTCAGGAGAGCAGCAGTGATACATCAATAATGACAACAGGAACATCTGTTTTGATCAATGCTTTGAGTCCCTAATCTATGGAAGCTTGAGCTGAAAAGAGTTCAGCCCTTACAGAAAACCACTGATAGTGTAGCTGAACCCCAAACTTGCTTCTGCACCTGTCATGACAATGGGAAGAATTTTGCTGCCCAAATGTTTCTATTTTAAACACCTTATTGTAGGTGTTAGCGTAGCCTAATTATTATATAGCCTGCCTCCAGCTGCTAAAGTTCTGCCTCCAGAACAGCGTTTCTCCCTCACAGATCAACAGGTGTGTTTGCTGGACTCATGTGGATGTGTGGGATACTGTAAGTTATCTGAAGCGACTCTAAGGTGCTATGTGCTGGCAACAATGTGATCTTAGACCCTGACCCTGAGGGACTTGGGTCTTTTTAGTCTAGAGAAGAGAGGGATGAGGGGGGATCTGATCAATGCTTCTAAACACTTAAAGGGAGGGTGTCAAGAGGATGGGGCCAGTCTTTTTTCAGTGCTGCCCAGGGACAGAACAAGAGGAAATGGGCACAGACTTGAATATAAGAAGTTCCATCTAAACATGAGGAGGAACTTCTTTCCTGTGAGGGTGGCAGAGCCCTGGCAGAGGCTGCCCAGAGGGGTGGTGGAGTCTCCTTCTCTGGAGACTTTCAAAACCCGCCTGGACACATTCCTGTGCAACATGCTCTAGGTGGACCTGCTTTGGCAGGGGGGTTGAACTAGATGATCTCCGGAGGTCCCTTCCGACCCCATGTGATTCTGTGATTTTTTGATTCTGTGATTCTGTAATCTTGGAGTAGAAATTTACAGGAAGATGTCTTAATCTAGGATTGAATCCCATCTAAGCTTGCTGTTCTGCTAAGTCAGTGCATGACATGTTGGACCAACAACCAACAAAATAAAGCCATATGTGTGTGTATATATGCATAGCATTGAATGTAAAATGTTGTGCCTTTGGCTAAATAATAACAGGTTAGCAGGAATTCCAAATCCAGCTCAGTTCACTGCAAGTGGTTTTTTTAAATGCATATCTTTTATGGTTATGTCAGCTGCTATGTGCTTCTGGTTTTCAGCAACAGGGAGGGTCCTGATCTAATTTGAAGGAGTAGTAGCAAGAAAGTGAAGGACAGAAGAGCATAGTAAGTAACATGGGACCACATACCTCAAAGATTCAGCGTTAATTTGGGAAAATAAATGCAGTAATGTCAATTTATATGCCGCAATAAATCAAAACCATAAATGATCAGAACTGTGAGGTTTTTTCACCTGGTTTCAGTGTGCAGTCAAATCATACTTAGTTTTCCCTGCTTTGAAACTTTCAGACCACAGGAGCCTGCAATTCCAAGCAAAACTAATAACTACCAATTGTTGTGTACCGAATCTCAGAAAGATATTGCATTATGTTTGTAAAAACATTGAAGCCTGACCTTATTTTTGTTACTAGATATATTTCTCTCATACACAAATTTTGAATTAATCCATTTATTTAAAGCTTTAGTCTGAAGATTGAAAAACTGTAAATGATCATTTTTATTGTTGTTTTTCACTTTGAGGTACATTATTTCTTGCTTTAATACTAAATGGTATGGGATAGTTTGATCTTGTATTCCTATTATATAGAATAGTAGCAATTTCACACTTAAAGCCTTTAGTAAATGAGTTTTACAGGAGAAACGAAAGAGGACTGGGTGAAATCTATTAAATCCTTCTGATGATGTGAACATTTCCCTGAATTCTTTATCATCATTAGCTATTAGAACAGTGTTCACAGCACCCTTTTGGCCCATCACTTAAGTATAAATTACATTCTCTTTGTCTTTGTCCATTTACAAAGCTTGCAAATCAAAGCAATTCTCATATTTTCCGGTGCTTGAAGTCACACGGGTATGGCCTTTGGCCTTACAAATCCACATGACGGACATCTTTGGTACAAAATCTAGTGTATCTTAGACCATTATACAATCTTTAAAATCATATGAAAATCAACTAATAAATGGGAAGTTATAATCATATTTAAGAAAATATGATGAAAATTTACAGCATTTAAATCTAGGCACCTAAATTATGTCTCTGTGTTGGGTATCTAGTAACCATAGAATTTATAGATAAATGATGGATAGCAGAAGTATTATTTAAAGTCTCTGAATTGCCCTGTGAATTCTTTCTTTTTATTAAATGTATACAAAGGCTATGGAGATCAGCCTCCAAATAAATACATCTGAGAAAAATGTTCAGTGCTAAGCAGAGGTAGTAGCCATAGTCTTTTTCCTCCATCCAACCTGAATTCCAGTTTCGAATCACTTTTGCAGAGAACTTTAAGTGTGGATGTGTTGATACATCTCTCCTTTATTAAAATATTAAAGGAAATAATAGTAAATATATAAGCATTCTTTCCAATCCATTTGATGTTATGGAAAAANTTATTTCTATTCTCCCTCCTCAAAATACAGTTGAACAAATACGTTTGGAGGGGTTTTGGTTTTATTTTGCAACTTTGGACACTTTACCAAGGGAAAAAAAAAACAAAACTGGTGCAACCCAAACTTCACCTCCAACTAGTCAAAAATATTTCAGGAAAAGTTTGTCTTACCATCCTCTCTAATTTTTTTTTCGTCTTCATCTCTCATCTGTAAATAAACATGAAATTGCTTCAAAGACACTACAGCAAAAATTAACAACTTGGACATATGGGTCTTTAATTGGTTGCCAGAGACAAACTGTAAGCACTGTACCAGTGAGTATGGAAAAATAAAACTTCAAGATCAGCCAAGTCTGTTTAACATACATTATGCATTTGTTATCATGGAAGCAATTAAGCAAGCAAAGGACACAGAGAGAAATCAATACTGTTCAGTGCTGAATAACCACAAATCATTTTATAAAAAAATGGTATTGCATTTCATAAAATGTTGGCAGGTGAGGTTATTAGCCACTCAAGTCTTTTGTTTAGCTAGGAACTGTCTGGCTTCTGAAAGAAAACCCAGTTTAAGGAGTAGATGGAATAGCAGAATTTCCCAACATTCATGTCTTAAAAGTAAAGAGGGCCAAAGGAGGGCCACCATGTATGCAAAATGGGTATGCTGATCAGGACTATAAAAAGCCCTGTGGAGACCATCAGTGAGGATGGCAGATGCTCAGCGGGTTCAGAGCCTACAGTCTGCACCTGTAGGAAATGACACACATTTTTACCACCACTTTATGGATACCTTTGGACACTCAGCCTTTGGTAGAGAGATCTCCAATTGGAGGTCCCTAGCAGACATCTTCATACTCCCGTTTACTGGTCAGGAAAACTCGACACCTGCTTTTAGAGATTATTTCACTTGGTGCCCAAAAAATAAGCACAGTTTAGGTCTCTAAATTAAATGAACTATATCTA
Source organism: Arenaria interpres (assembly GCA_013399435.1). Lineage (NCBI taxonomy): Eukaryota > Metazoa > Chordata > Aves > Charadriiformes > Scolopacidae > Arenaria > Arenaria interpres. The sequence continues at coordinate 18,095 of VXAK01020876.1, forward strand.
CTGAACATACAAATATACAAATATATAGATATATGTGTACATACGTGAATATGTGAAATTAATTAGGGATGGTGAATGAGAAAATTAAAATCTGTTTCTGTCAGACAGGAGATGTGACTTTCTCCATGCTGAAAGCTTGCTAGTGACTGCAGACGTTCATCTCAGTGGCGAAGTGTGGCTGCAGCTTCCTTGAAGGAGTTCTTCTTCAAGACAGTCAGTCAGCCAGGAGGGCAGACCCTGGTACCTTACTGACACAGGGCTTGTCTTTACCATGGAGTCCAGGCAGCTGAATGCCTTTTCCACAGATGCACCAAGGTGGGAAACTCTGAGACATTTGCAGTGTAGAAGCCAGTCATGAACTTGAGCTAAAATATGGTGTTTCTTAAATGGCCGTACAAAGCTTTCAGGCTAGAGTGTGTTCATATCTGAATCGTTCAAAGACTAAATAAAGTAATCAGTTACAGTTAGGGCTGTCTGTGTTTATCTACCTGTTTATCTACCTGTTGTTCTATCTTTGGATATACCTATATCAATGGCAATAAACTAGACTAAGATTTCAAAGCCCTGTAATTACTGCACAGTTAGCAACAGGCTAGTTTTGTCAAAAGTCTTCTGTAACAAGTAATTTGATACAAAATTTGACACAAAATTGGGTATCTGACTAATCATTTTAATGTTTGTGTCTTGTGAAAATTTAACATTTACATTTGGAGAAAGAACAAGCATAAAATTTGCTGGTTTTGTTTTGATTTGGGTGGGGATGAGGGGGGCTGGCAGTGGGGTCGGTGGGAAACAAGGATGGGGAGACTTTTGCATGAGGAAAAATGGAGATTTGGAAAAGAAAAGACTGTGGTTGGAAAAGAAAATATTGTAGTTGGGGCAGTAGGTCTATGCAAGAGATGCAATTAATACAACAGTCAAACTACAGCACCACAAAAACACACAAAAATTCCCCCTCTTTGTTAAGCCTAAGGATCTTATGATTTTCTTTTCTTTTTCTTTTGTGATTTCCACTTTTTAATAACTGTGTTTTTATAATTCTCTGTTAAGGAGCAAGGGATCCAAACAGCAGTGATCCTGGATCAGTCCAGTGACTGCTAATATTAAAATCATGACTTAAATTTCACTGGTGACATGACTCCCTTCAAGTATCTCAAAGCCCAGCACTTTAGGAAAGCCCAAAGTCATTTCATTAGATTGACTTACCTTGTTTTAACTTCCTTTAATTTACTAGAGCACTCTGAAATCCTCTTATGACAGAGATCATGGCAATACAATATTGATACAATATTACCTACCCTCTGTGAGGGATACATTGAGCTAGTCCATTAAATAAGAATAATTCAGCCAGTGCATTGCTGAGGATTATAAACTCCATGGTGGAAAATATAAATTTAGCTTAGGAAAAGTAAATGCCAAAGCCCTAGAGACTCTATACTGAACTGATATGAATCAATATAAATTGAAGTTTTTGCTAGATAATCCTAACCACAATCCCTGTCTTTGAGAGCTTTCAGTCTGACATAAACAGATACAGATCTGTGGGAAAGTAAAGAAAGTCATAGCTCAAACTCCCAAATAGATTTCATTGTTGCCAGGAGAAAGTAATGCGTGGTAGAGCAAACCTTCACAAAACACTTGATTTCAGTTACAGGGGTGGGAAAATAATAATAATTCTCATGTAATGCCAGTGATTTAGAAGTCTGCCCAGGTAAAATTAACTTTGCAATTAGCATTATGAATCACCACTCTAACAAATTCGAGTTGAATAAACCACTGGAAGAAAAGAGATGGCTAATTATAATTGATGGGGTGGAGAACCTTAGCAGCCTGCTTTCTTAAGAAGCTAATACAGGAACCTGGCTGTAAGAGAGTTGTGGTTTTCCTGGTAATTGCTGTAATCAGATCTGGAAAAGTAGGTGAGCTGTGAGTAAGCGAACTCCTACTCTAACAGTAGGAGATTGCATCTGACCTTAATATTCATGCCATGTGATGATGATTGCACACATCCTTGCCATAAAGAAGAAAAAGTGCAATCAAAGGGTTTAAAATTAAATTGTATGTAGGTTCTATGCCATGTTATCCCTGCACAACAGGGTGAGCAGGCAACAGCCTTGCTCATCCCTGTCTTGTTACTGAGCCTGAGGTTTGCTGAATGTCTTGCAAATGTCAACTCAGTTCTAGAAATGGGTCACAGAACTTTCAAAACAGCCAAATTATGTGAATGGGTTGTTTAAGGACATGCTGGTGGCTAGGCAAAAACAGAGTTCTATGTACTATGCAGGCCTCACCTACCAGATGACATGAGCAATAGTGAACCTACTTCTGCAGTTGAAACTTGTTCCCAATCTTTCCCCAAACAGTGGATGAATGGAATAGAGCTTAAATAAATATAAAACATTGTCTTGGCATCAAAAAGCTTACAACATGCTTGAGAAGTTTATCTACTCACATGACCTACTGACACTTGCCATACATTGTACCTTGTTAATAAAGTTATGAGTACAGCATAGAAAATATCATGAATAATTAAAAAAAAATCCCAGCTTTTAGATGTAGTGATACTTTATGAAGTCCGGAATCACCCCCCATAACTTATAGCAGCAGCTAATTAGTCCAACTTCACAAGGCAGTTTAGGATTTGTATGCATGGAAGGAGTCCAGAACAGATATTTCTTTATTTGTGATGCCTTCCTGAAACTCTTAAAGGCAGTGAAAGTGCATACTCTAGGTTGTGGAGATCCTGTTCTACCACCATTCCTAGTTGGTTCAGTCCATTACACAGCTTAAACGGAACTGGAACAAATGCTGAAACTTGGATTTCCTAACTTCAGTCATCTTCGCTGAAGGTTTCCACTCCCATCAATAAAGACACTAAAGAAGACTCATGTATTCAAAGAAATTACATTCTCATGTCCATTGACTTTACGAAGAGTTTTTTCAGGGTGTGATGGCAACACTGTTAGAGTTTTTTGCTTCAATTTTGTCCTGATATTTTTGGAATTTGAGTCAAAAGGTGGAATTTTGGAAATCAGTCACAATGGAAGATTTGCATTTTTCCATTCTAACTAGTTCTATCTTTCTTAAACATTGAATACTGAATACAACATTTGAAATGGAGTCAATATTTATCAAAGGACATGTTTTGGCAGAAATGACAAAAGAGACCTTATAGTCCTTTCCCGCACCTAAAGGGGGCCTACAGGCCTTTGTCAGGGAGTGGGGCGATAGGATGAGGCAGAATGACTTTAAGTTGTAAGAGGAGATATTTAGATTAGATATTAAGAAGAAATTCTTTACCTTGATGGTGATGAGACACTGGAACAGGTTGTCCTGAGAAGCTGTAGGTGTCCCATGCCTGGATGTGTTCAAGGCCAGATTGGATGGAGTAACCTGGTCTAGTGTAAGGTGTCCCTGCCCATAGCAGGGGGGCTTGAAATTAGATGAACTTTAAGGTCTATTCCAAGTCAAATCATTCTATTATTCTATGGTTCTATGAAAAAAATCTTTACACTTTCCTGTTTGCTATAGAATCACTGGCATCTTTGAATCATTCTGAAAAGATTTGCTTTTGCTGTGACTGTTCTGTTCTTAGTATTTCTAATCTTTTCTGTATTATTTTTCTTTTTTTCTTTTTTATTGTTTTTTGTTCTGTTTTCTCATTGACTCATACAAGACTGGACAAAATGTTAACAAATGGACCTAAGGGAGCAATCCCACACTGGGAATTGTGCCAGATGATCTATCCAGTGTCCTCCATCTGTTCTGTCCCTCGTAATGTACTTCTCACTGACTGGCTTCATTGACTGTCAATATAAACTGAAGGAGTGGCATGGATGTGGGAGTATTTGTAAAAATGTTCCCGTGCTTCATCATAGGCCATTTGTCTTTTCTGGTGCTGTTTTTCTATTTCATTCTCTAATGAAATTATATGTTAATGGAAGCAATTTCAATTTAGAAATAGCAATACGAAAGAAAAGATTGCATCTGTAGTATGTTGCCAGGCCCTTCTACACCACATGTAAGCTGAAGCAAAGCTGGCACACATCACGATGAAGACATGAGTTGTGAAGAAATCTTTCTCTTGCTAGCACTGACCCAGCATGGTGGCTTCATCACCTTCTCCTTGCAGGTGTTGGGAGTATCCCCTCCAGGCTGTTGTTAATCTGTTCAAGTTAAAAATAGTTAAACTAACAGGGATTTGCTTCAAGGGAATACCCCAGAGTATTGTGTTTTCTAGACCGCTGCTATCACAGGGCTAATTTTATGCTCTCTTTGTTGGAATTGCTCCAAATCCCTCTCTGTTGATGCTTCAAATTCCTGAGCTTTAGTGTACAGTACTGTTAAAATTAGAAAAAATCGTTTGTCTATCTAGCTTTTCTTTGCTTTTTAAAATCTTAAACTTATTACTTATTATTAGGCAAAGTTACAGCAAAAGAAAAGTAACAGATTACTGCAGACCTCTAAAGCCTTACACATGAGAAATGTTATATCTGTGTATGCATGTCTGTAGTGTTCTTTACACTCTGCAATTCTCCCTTAACCAAGAAAGGCAGTTGCTGAAGGGGTTTTGGGAATTTTGAATTTTTTTTCACTGCATATTCCTTACTCCCCCCCGTCCCCTTTTATTACCAAATCGTTACTGCTGGGGAATAGAGACAGAGGAGCTTATGAGTTAGTTATCAAATTAACATTAGATATCTTTATATCAGTTTGACTTCCACAGGATGAAGATATTTCTGGCTATCACTTGTATTGAGCTTGTCATTTTAATTTCTCAGCATGAAGAAAGAAGCGATCAGACAGCTGAGCAACAGTCGCCCATCCACACTGTCTGAGTGGCCACTAGTAAGGTTCAGCTGGACTGGAAAAGACACCCTGCTCTCTGCTTCATTCTGACTTACCCATATGAACTTGCAGTGAGGGCAAGTGCTCCTTTGTGCACTCTACATGGTGATTGTGCTTCAGCAGTAGTAAGAAAAAAATAGCAAACACTTCCCCCATGCCCCCAGGATACAGTCAATTTTTAATACTGCTGTCTTTTAATTCTGCCCTATTACATGCTTCCTAAATCTCAGCCTTAACTTTGTCCAGTAGAAATGTTCAGAACATATTTATCATGATCTCAGCTTGATGTAATCCCTGATTTATGTGTTTATGTTCAGGCTTCTCTCAATTCTGTCTCCCTTAGCTTCAATCTATCATAGTGCAGCTCTGCTCTGGGTTCCCCAATAAGTTAACGCTGTTAGCATTTTCTATCTGAAAGTACAATGCATTCTTCTTCCCATTGTTTTGTTAAATCTCAAAGACAGCTGATAGCTACCTTATGTAAGCATCAATCTCACTTATTTGGAGTGCAATAATCTTCTTATCTGATTCTGCTAGTCAGCAGTTATAGACTTCCTTCTCACTTTCCATCTAACATTGAGTCTCCTCTTAAATTTCTTTTTATTCCATCTGGTCCAGTATGTTGACTCTGATTTCCATTGTAGAGCTTCTTAGAGTTTATTTATGGGAGTAACTTTTCATGGCTCTGCATTCTTTCTGCCTCCCCAGGGAAAAAGTATGTGCAGTGGCGTACTCAGCTTTTTCATGGTTTGCCTGGATTGCATTAAATGCGTGGGCTACTTTTTATTACTCTTAGATTAAAGGAACAAATGCTTTGAGATCATCCTTGAGTCCACCTAACATCTTTACATCTAGCACACAACACCACTGTGCACTAACACGATCTCCAAAACACTACAGCTCTGTCAGTCCAGTGTTGTCCCCAAGTTAATCATCCCTGATCTCTCAAAATACATAATGCATTACACAATTACAATACATAATCTCAGGTGAGGTGTTTTATTCTCATGTGTACAAGAATTTATGGTTTGCTTAGGTATCTCTGCATTGCTTTCCACTGTGCAGCATTAACTTGGTCCAGGATATCTATCAATCTTGCACAGTGCTGTAGGTGCCCCTGCATTAGGCAGACTCTTGGCTGAACTAGATCTGAAAGTCTGTACTATGGCAGCTTGTGCTAAAGAACCACAAATTTATAGCAATGAATTTTAACACCTCGTTGACAGTGGGTGGCAGTTATATGCTCAATTCTGTCCCTTACCCTGATCCTTCCTAGACATGTAGGATAAGCTTGGATAAAGG
>VXAK01020876.1:26557-37810 GCA_013399435.1 Arenaria interpres
TAGATAGCAGCAAAAAAAAAAAAAAGTTATGAAAGACATTTTAGTAGAAAAGAAAGGATAGTTGATTGACATGGAGTAAAATTTTGTTTCACCTCGTATTGTTCGATCATGTTTCCTTAAAGATAATCAGAAAAATAAAGGAAACATTAAGGATGAAGTAAAAGTAATGATAAAAAGAAATGTAAATATAGCTGTGACACCGACATTTTGAGTGTGCCAACACTGATACATAAATCTGTGGTTCTGCCCTTAACCAGCCTGAACTAACCTGCCATCTCCCCACATTGTGTCTTTGATGCTCATGAACATCTAAACACTAGTCCTGAAGCATGAGCATTTCAGTCTCACTGAGGGCGCGGTTGAGGCTGTCTTGAGCAGATGCTCTGTAGAAATTCTCATGTTGGACTCGATGACATGTTAGATCTGGCTATGAGTTTTGAGGCAACCTGAAGTGTAATCACAGGCATAGAAACACTCAAGACCTTCGCTAAAGAAATATGTGCCCCACAAAGAGGCTTTCCCAAAGTCACAAGGACCTGGCACATCTATAACAATGTAGGATTTACAGGTCATGGCTTAAGCTACATTTGGGCTGGGGCTCATAGAATGGTGACAGAAGATGCACTCCTGGATGCAGTTTTGAAGACAAAAGAGAGAAAAAAAAAAAAAGAAGATAAATCAAGGAAGAGAAGGTATCTCAGAATAGGGACGGTGACTGTTCCTTTTCCCTGAAGATAAATTAGCCAAAGCAGGTAGTAGTGGCAGTGTCACTGGCTCTTCTTTGACCTGGTCTGATCCTGATGCCTCAGAATGGTGAAACTGCATGGTGATTTATCCTACTCCACTCTGTGAAAATTGATATTTTCACACTTATGTTCCACCTCTCTGATAAAGCTGCCTGAGAGCCTACCTTTTTCATTAAGTGAACAGAGGAAAATGAAGGTTTCCAAAGTATTAATTTAGATAGACAGAATCCTCCTATAGAGGCATTTACACACACGTATTTAGATAGACATCTTAGGTACTTATTTTAGAATAACTGCTTTGTTAGGTAGACAGATTCCTACCTCCTACTTATTTGGAAAAATTGGAGCATAGTTTCACAACAGGGAAAAAAAAGTCAGATGTCTGACGTTCTTGCTACCTCCTCTCCCAGGGCCAAAGTTCATGACACTTGTGCAGTACTCCGGGCAATTTAGAGATAACGAAGCTGCAGAGAGTCTTGAGAGCTGAGACCCACTGGAGGAAAGACTCTAGAGTATTGTCCATGCCTTCTCTGAGGTATCATACCACCATAGGCTAACCTAAACCAAAAAGCTTTCATTTGGCAAAGCATGAAAGAAATCTCACTCTAAGAAACACTGAGGAATTGTTTGAAATACATAACCCTAATGACTAGATAAAGACCGGGAAGAAAAATGGTTGCAGGATTTGGACTACTGTTCTGGAACTTAAAAGCATTGTCCAAACATTTAAACCATCAACTTTCCTAGACAAATCTCCCTTTCTGAATGTAGAAATGCATTCTAGGTTTAAATCTGATCTTACTCCTCTAGAGTGAGAAGGAAGAAATAATGGGTCAGCATTATAAAAACCAGATGTTGTACTTAGCATTATCTTCCTATTCCTAGATAAGCCTATCAAAGTCACATTTCATTCTCAAAGTGCAGTGTTGCAAAACTGGGTTTCATCAGAAAATTCTCAGTGTGCCAGTGACACAATTTCTAAAGGAGACATCAAGTGGTTGAGCATTATGCCACCAGGGGCCTCCTTCCACTAGGGTATCTAGAAAATAAGTTCACAAATGAATAGATATTTAAAAAGCAAAGAAAATTCAATGCATCAGCACATAGCAAATATTTGAACAATGAAGTGAATGAAATGACAGATGGAGGATTTATGACACTATAAAAGATCCCCTGTGGGAACTAGTAATCTTTTATCATCCAGAAAAGTATGGTCTGGATTTCTGTCCACTCATAAAAGTCCAGGTTTGACCTCTCAGCTTATTTATATGTGCTTTTCTAGAACATCTGGTTACTTCTTACACTTCATCTTACACTACATCTGGTTACTTCTTACAAAGGGACCTGCTTGCTGGATGAAGGAAAGGCTGTGAATGTTGTTTACCTGGACTTTAGCAAGGCCTTTGATACCGTCTCCCACAGTATTCTCCTGGAGAAACTGGCTGCTCATGGCTAAGATGGGTATACTCTCCATGGGGTTAAAAACTGGCTGGAGGGCCGGGCCCAGAGAGTGGTGGTGAATGGAGTCAAATCTGGTTGTTGGCCAGTCACGAGTGGTGTCCCCCAGGGCTCTGTACTGGGACCCGTTCTTTTTAACATCTTTATCAATGATCTGGACAAGGGGATCAAGTGCACCCTCAGTAAGCTCGCAGATGACACCAAGCTGGGTGGCAGTGTTGACCTGCTGGAAGGTAGAGATGTTTTGCAGAGGGATCTGGACAAGCTGGATTGATGGGCTGAGACCAACAAGATGAGTTTCAACAAAGCCAAGTGCTGGGTCCTGCACTTGGGTCACAACAACCCCAGGCAGCGTTACAGGCTTGGAGCAGAGTGGCTGGAAANGGTGAGGGGTCTGGAGAACAAGTTGTATGAGTCGAGGCTGAGGGAACTGGGCATGTTTAGTTTGGAGAAGAGGAGGCTGAGGGGGGACCTCATTGCCCTTCACAGCTACCTGAAAAGAGGTTGTAGAAAGGTGCGTGTTGGCATCTTCTCCTAAGGGAATAATGACAGGAGCAGAGGAAATGGTCTGAAGTTGCGGCAGGGGAGGTTTAGATTAGATATTAGGAAGAATTACTTTACTGAGAGGGTGGTCAGGCACTGGGACAGCCTGCCCAGGGAGGTGGTGGAGTCACCATCCCTGGAGGTACTTAAGAAACGTGTAGATGTGGTTCTTCAGGGCATGCTGTAGCGCCCAAGATTTTTGGTTTGTGGACGGGTGTGATGTGGTGGGGTGTTTTGTAGTGTGTGTGGGGTTTTTTTGGTGTTTTTTTTTGTTTGTTTTTCTGTTTTTTAAGGTTGGACTCAATGATCTCAGCGGTCCCTTCCAACCATGGTGATTCTGTGATTCTATGATTCTGTGATTCTATGATTCTATATGAGCAGGTAGCAAATTCAGACTCATAAAGTTGTTAACATAGATCATTAAACCCTACTGCAAAGTTGAAGTGATGTAAAGTAAATGAATTAATTTGCTATATTTTCTGGTACACTGCACAGTCTGATATATGATGCAAATCTGCCGTAGATTCTCTTGTTGCCTATGTGGCCTTTATGCCTACTACTGTTAAGGGCAGATTTTTGTTGGTGATACCGTCTGTTGTAGAACTACCTAGTGCAAGAGCAAGTATTATAGGTACGTACATCCAGGGTGCACTCTTACTTTCCACTGCTGTACTCAGGGAAAAGGGAGAGAAATTAACTGCATGAACTGGGTCCAGCTCTACTTTACTCTGCTTTAGAAAAGAGCAGCAAATACTTCTTAAATACTAAGTAAAAAAGTAACAGAAACAAACCAAAAAACAAACAAACAAGACAAAAAGACACACACCCCCCCCCAAAATGTCAAAAAATAAATCCCAACAGGAAGTTCTATCCCTTCTGTTTAAAATATGTGTGAATATCAATGCGAAGTTTTGTGTTGTCACCTCCAGTATCGTATTTGGCATTGCAAAGTGTGTATTTTGTACACACCATTCATTTGAGCAAGAAACCACTGACCTTAAAATTGGGGAAGGAATAAAAAGGATTCATAGTTCCATTTGCTTTCTTTTCCTACACATTCCTGTTGGCATTGAATCCATTCCTGGATCCCTAAAAAACCAGTCCATGCCTCTGAAGAAAAAGAGAGCAGTAAAGGTGCCCAGGCATAGATGTCTACTTCCTTTTCAGGAGCCATGTATAAAGTATCTTGCCCGACCTTCAGTTGCTGCTTCAAAAACCAGAAGACCAGAAGGTCCTGTGTCATGTCTGTTGAGTTCAACAAGAGAAAAAAGCACTTTCCTTGCCCAAAGGAAAATAGGGTGGCATAGTTATGTTTCCATTTTCAGAACAATTCTCGCTCTGTCCCTGAGAGTAACCTTTTGATGCTGTCTTGGCTTCCTCTTTTTCTTCTTTTAACTCCACATTATGGAACAAAAGATAATTTCCAAAGATTTTCCAGAGACTTTCTCTGTGCAAAAGATATTGTGTGTTACGTATTATTATTGCTTAACCTAAGGAAATTAATTGATCACATTCTCTTCCAAAGCTAAGTAAACCTTCTAAGTCTTTATAATGGAAACAACTTTGTGGTTTTTTCTGTTTGCTTGTTTGCTTTCCAACTGCTTGCTGACGGATAACATTCAGCTCAGAGTCTGATTTTATAAGAAATCATGCTTTTTAATGCAAAAGCTAAATATGATCTACCAATTTCTGTGTGACTCCGGAGCTGTGGTGGCATTCACGGTAAATAGTAGCTTCTTATCACTTCTGATTCTGTCATGAGGCAGAAAATTGCAGGGTTTTAGTTATTTGGTAATGCATTGGCTGTTTTCAGAATTCCAGCTGGAATGGGTAAAACAAGTGCATCAAAACTGTCATAGAGTCATTTTGGATAACAAAGCATTTTGTGAAAACAGAAACATTTTTGTGTGAAAATGAGGCAGTTGTGCTGGAGAATATGAGCAAAATAGGGACAACTGAGCACAGTCTCAGGCTTAATCACTCGGTAGAGTTAGCAAAGTGACAATTATTTGTAATGGGAACCAAAACTGCATAACGAACAAAGTTTGTCACATTTCAGTGAAAATCAAAGCAAAAGTCAATTCCTGAAAACATTGTGCAAGTCCGTAAAGCTGCATTTATGTACTTTAGGAAAATACATATGTGACTGAATGTGTCATGGATTTAAAATAAAGTACAGTCACTAGATTTTCATTTCATGGGTATTTTTTTCTCTTACTATGAAAATCTAATCATTTTATTATTTTATTCTAAGCCTGTCCTGGCTGATTATGTATAAAGAAATCTTCAGGACAGCATAACACACTGACCAGTGTTGTCTCACTGAGTCGACCAAACATAGCCAAATGTCTCACTACATGTTTAAGGGCTTATGATCTATAGGAGTCCTTATTGGATAGATCTGCTGTCTATCCTAGCCTCTGCTTTTTTGTTTTTTTTTTTTATATCTCAAAGTAAAACCTACATAGCAGGTTTTGTAAATCACAAATGGAACATTTAAAAAAGCTTTGTCCTTAAGACTTGAATAAAAGGCCAATCTTTCTTGACCCGGGGTGAGTTTCACATTTTTTGGGGGGTTTCTTTTGTGGTTTTTTTTTTTTAAGTTTGTTTCTTTGGTTTTTTTGTTGTTTTGGTTGGGTTTGGTTTGGTTTTTGGTTTCGGGTTTTTTTTTTTGTTTTGTTTTTTTGTTTGTGTTTGTTGTTTTGTTTTGACTTGGTTTTTTTGTTGATAATAATGATGTTCATCCCTGGTGAATTATTTCAGGATTAATGCAGGGAGGTTATTCAGCCACAGTTTAGCATTATCGACTGTGTCATTATATGAGGCATTGCTGGTTGACCATTATGTCTTGTTTGCAGTTTATAAAGATGCTGAACTGGATGTGAAACTCAATAATGCATCAGCAGCAAATGCAAATTTCCTGTATTTACTGGAGGGAGGAGGGGAGGGAACCCACTACCAACAAACCAGAGAAAAAGAAAAATATTAGGCCATGCTTTAATGGGTTTCTTTGGCAGCCCCCATCATTTTGTTTTTCCAAATCTGCCAGGCTGACAGAAACCTCCACATTGATGTGGCCCTCTCCTGGGTCTCTGATGCCACAGCATTGCCAGCTGCTGCTGTTGTGTCAGTGACAGGCTCTGACTTCTCTGTGAAACCAGAAGAGCCAGCTTATGGCTCCAAACCTCCCTTTTCCAGGTCACAGCTTCTTTCAGGAATGTAAATCCTCTGCTGGGATGCAGTGGCTGATGTTCCTGACAAGATCACTGCTACTGGGAATAAAAGACCATGCTTTTTTTCAGCACTCGTTTTGCAAGAACAGACTTTCAAAGTAATCCAGTATTCTCATTAATTTTGCAGATAGCAGGAGTTCTTATCTATTTCATCTCCTTTTGCTAGAAGCCTCAGTCCCCATAATCATGAAATGGCTATGCTTATTCATATCACAGTATCACCTCTTTTTGAAAGAATATGTTACAAGGGAATAAATAGAAACTGTGGCTGTATTGCTTTCTGACTTGTAGCCCTTCATTACTGTAATCCATTCCTTTTTTTTTTCCATAATTATGAGCATTTTAAATAGATAATCAAGCCGCATGAAACAAGAAGACCAATATTTTACAGGCACTAGTTTTGGGAAATACGTTGAGTTCCTGAATAAGCAGCAAGATGTGCGTTAGTGTCCATAAGGAAGAAATTCACATACAAGTTTCAACAAAGAGTTTATAAATTAAGAGGAAAGCTCATGTGTCATTCTCATGTAAAACATTCTGCCCATATTGGATCATTTAGATCATTTATAGTATGATGTTTGACAATTCTGGTTAGCTTCTTTCTAAAGGAACCCTCTGACTGATTGCAAACTTCAGTAGAATTTAGGGTCAAGCACAAAGGGACCATAGATTATAGCTTTCAAACGTGCATTTGCTTTGCTGTTCCCACACAAACATCCTCTCAATTTGCCCATACAGAGGTACACTGATTTATGATAATTTCCCTCTAAAATTGGTTCAATTGCCAGTTTTTCCAAGCCCCCTGTAAATTGCTATATCAATAGTCAATGTTATGATTATGTTACGGGTATTGGCTAAAAATGTGAGGGGAAAAAGGATTTAAATTTTTTGACTGGTTTTCCATCATGCAGTTGTATACCATTGCTACAGAACATTTATTTAAAACTCTGGAATCTGAAATGCATGTCAGCAGAATCTCAGTCTCATACTATTTCTTATAAGCTTAAGACTGGACTGGAAAAAACCAAACCAAACCAAACCAAAACCTTTATAAATTTTGGCTGGCTAAGCCATATAAAAATTTAGTAGTAGGGTAGAAACAAACAACTGGAAATCTCTTTGGGAGATCAAATACATGGTTTGTGTCTGCACTCTGTAGTTATCCTTGGACTAACAGTAGATAAGAAAACATGAGCACCAGGAATAATGTAAATACCTAACTAAACTAGCTGTTCAAGCATACATCCAGCTTTTCAGAGAAGTGTAGGTTTTTGGGGTTTTGCCATTTTGCTTCTTTTTTTTTTTTCTCTCAAGTGGTTGCAAGTGCCAGAAACCTTACAGAAAACTTCTGTTCTATACTCTGCGTTATGTCAGTCAAGATTCAGGAATGCTTCTTAGATGGCTTTAAAAATTCAGTCTCAGTTAGTCAAAGAATTTAGTCTTCTGACAGAAACAGCATCAGACTATTCACTGTTCCTATCATCCTAATTGTTGTTCAGATGTAAATTAAATTGTTATTTTCAAAACCAAATGTTGCAAACTGTAGGCTTAAATTTCAGTTGATGGTATTTGTCACATCTGACAAAAATCTGGTTTATTTGTTACTTGTGTTATACAAATGGGTAATTTTCCGGGTGGTAAAATGGGGTTAAACTCCACTGAAGTCACTAGTCAAGAAATGATCCAATCCAACCAGCACTCAAAGGGAAAGTAGCAGAATTTAAAAGGTGGGATGAGGTTGAGGGTGGAGGGAGAAGCACTCATTTGTAAGGGGTCAAATTCAACAAGGTCTTTTGCTAGCTTTCATGAAGCGGGAAATGTATTAAGATATTGATCATGTCAAAGTAATTTATTCTCAAAGCTAGAATTTTAACCAAGTACTGATGGGAAGCAGAAAGACAGTACAGCAATCTCTATATTGCCTTTTATAAGTTTTAAACTTCATCAATAGTTTTGATTCTGTTCTAGGTTTTGGAAGGAAAAAGAAAACTCTTTTGAGTAACATTCCAGTGAACATCTTATGCTTAAGGGAAGGAATGTGTTTCAAATTATGACACTAGAAGACATCATTAAACAAACCCTCTTCTATACTGTTAACCTTTTTTCCTAATGAAATTCTCAAATTCTAAGCTAAGAGTAGCCCTGGGAGAAATAGCGTGGGATTTTTGTCTAGTTCAATTCTTTTTTAGGGTAGATATCTACCTGGATTCCTTTCTATGGAGCTGTAAGTTTTGTGTAGAGGAAGATTAAAGAATTATTTTATTCCAGTAGCATTGTGGTCCTAAGCAATTTAAAAGAGAAAATAACATTGTTAAAAATAGGTGAATAAAGCGAAAAATAGTGAACCAGCTGCAGCTCTTACTGCCTTCCCCTTCCTCCATTGAAATGAAAAACAAGAGAATACAAGAAACAACAACTTTTTTTTTTTTTTTAAATGATTATTATTTACCAACAGCAAAAACCTGCAAGAATGAAATCTGGTTTGTGAAGAAAAAGAATAAAAAAATAGGGGGAGTAGTATTTACTATGAAAGAAGTGAAAACATAGCCTCAGCATTTTCAAACCTTGAGTATCTATAATGAGGCAATTAAACTACCAAATATCGGTAGGACACAGAGACAGTACCAAGTGCATCCATCCAAGTGTATTCTCTGGGTACATCCTAAACCTCATCTCTTTGGAAGGAAAACTTGTGTGTGCAGGCTGGAAACAGGCTAAATCAGGGTGGCATCTCCCACAGCACTGACGGGGGTCAGGACTGTGGCGAATGTTGTGGCACTTGCATGTCCTGTATAGTGGATAAAACTGGAGTTTGGTGAGATCCCTTGGGCTCTCCTTGCCCCACGTGATGGAAGAAATGTTACAGTTAGCATTCATGGGGGAAAAATACAGGAAGAAAATTTGTGATAAAAATTTCTTTGACATAGATAGCAATGCCATCACGGTTCAACAGGTGGAAACTTGTTAAACAAACTCAAATCAAGACCTGTCATGCTTTTTGAGTAGTGTGGGGAATTGTGGACAAGCACTTTTGAACTAGGAAGAGTATAGATTATCCATACACTTATATTTGCATTTGAGGATTGGGTTGACATCTTTTCCAGTTCTTGATACTTCAAGGGCTCAAAAGTATGTTCCTGACAAAGGGAAATAAAAAAGAATGTGCAACGACAAAAGACTGTTCGCTTGGACTCTGCCCATGGGAATGGCAAACCATTTAGTATGGGATTTGCAAGTGACAGAATTGTGAAGAAAAGAGGTGTTCTGCATATTTCTCCCATTAGCACAGTCTGTATGTTTTTATGCAGCACAAACCATCACCGTGGGCTCTATTTCTACAGTAGAAATGATGAATTTGATTCAGGAGCCATCTCATGAAATTCTTTAGCCAGTTTTATGCCTTAGGTCAAACTCGATAACAATTATGGTTTCAAAATTATGAGTTTTTAGTCTCAATTATGATATTATGGCCTCATTATGACTCAAAATTATCCAAGCTTCTTAAGAGTCAGCACAAAGATTAGGAAGGCTTGAAAAGTAAATGATAGTCGCAAGGCCAGAAACTGTACCATTAAGACAGATGTTGATCTCCTTCCTTTGCATGGGGAAGGAAATCGGCGTGCTGCAAAGAACTCTTGAAAGGCCACACAGGGCGAACTGAGAAATCTTTCACTGATGGAAAGGGGTGAGAAATTGGCCTGTGAAGAACTTGCATCTGTAAAAGCCACTACTGAAATGGGGTGACGTTTTGCTAGGAAAATAGCAAATATCATTATAAATTTTTTCTTGTATCTTGTAAGATCATTTTACTTTAGTTCACTTAATCTCCCTGAGCTTATTCACCTCTTATCTGTGTAGGTCAAACAAGTTGATCTCATTCCCTTCTTTCCTCCTGTGTTAGCACTCAAGAAAAAGAATTTCATAGAAACAATATGGAGGGAATGATTGTAGCAGAGCATTGATCTGTTCTGCTTTACATACAAACAGTGATGGAACAAAAACCACCCCTGATAAAAAAACCCCACACATCTGGTCCATAATGCTTTCACACTAAGGTCCCTTTCTCAAAACAGACCCTAATTATTTTCCCTGAGAAAGCATGTTTAAACAATCCAGTGCCCAAAATTTCTCAAAGATTTAACAAGGAGAAAAATTTCATGAGGAGAAACAGACAAATGCTAATCTAAGCCCTGTCATTATGTCTTTCATTGCCATGGTGTTAGAACTATTCAGGAACCACATCCCATTTTACTAAATAGTATATTAATATTGGTTGTTATTTTCAAAAATTACTAGTAATTTTAAGCATCAGAGCTCAGTTGTATTAGAGGGACCCGACTTCAAAAACGAAGATGTTCAGTAGTATCAAAACAAATCCCATCGAACTTGTGGCAAAGCCAGGAAACCTGAAATATAGGGTTGTTCCAAAAACACTAAGGGTTTTGAGAAACATTAGCCCTGATCTGTTCCCACAGGCTCCTGAATCATGCCACCCTTTCATGTCTTAACTTAGTATGCTGCTATCTGGAGCAAGGATCCTGTCTGTGTTCCTATTTGCAAGGCCCCCATCAAAAGATCAGTGCCGTGCAAACAAATAAAGAAATAAAACCCCCTTATTATCTCTCTATCAAGAAAAGGTATTGAGTCTCAAGATAGCTTAGCAAGTGTTGTACTAAGTTTTAGATCTTTTCCCTGTCTGATGTGACAGTCAATAAAATATAAAAAAATATTGCAGCTTCTGCAATTCAGCTGACATTGCTTTTGGCCTGCTAAAACTCGAGGTGTTTTTATTCACTGTGCTGTCAGTCAGTCCTTGAATCCTCAGAGATTTCTAACTTCTCCCTTGAAATGCATCATGATGGATAGAAGATGACTGCAGGCTTTCAGAGTGGAAACATTGAGGTAGAATCCTCCCCTTTATCAGTCACCTAAACCAAAGAAGAATGGGTTTAGTACAGAAATAGGCCCATGGTCTCCTGTTCCCTACTAGCTTTCTTGGGCACAAACTCTGTATCATTACCTGGTAAGGCTGCTAATCCTCTGCTAAGTACTATAGCATGGTTTGAGCTGAGAGGGCAAGGATTTTGCGAAATTTATTTAACCATTTAACAGAATTCTGGTCTTATCACTTGAATATCCCTCAGAAAAATTTACTTTCTGTTACCTAAATGATCCACATGAGGCAACTTGTGGTCCCAGAGTCCACATTAGATCTTTCAGTTTAACGATGCCAGGAAATGATACTGCTCTGAAACTCAGTGTCTCTCCCTAAA
>VXAK01020877.1:0-14271 GCA_013399435.1 Arenaria interpres
TCATCTTAATGAAACTGTACAGCCAATACATCTCAAGTATTACTCCTTTATGGTTCAAAAACATCCTTTGCTGGATCTGTGCAGAATCAGGCCAATCTCAGTCCCGGTGCAAGGAACACGTCTGCTCGTGGGCCTGCACAAGTGATACCAGAACAGACCAACAGTGCAGTGATTTGCCTTCGACACGCTTTTCTTGCCTTCACAAATCCCGTTTTGCCCTTTTCTTTTGCTCCTGATTTGGGAGATGGAGCATGTAAACATCTAGTTGTCTCTCAGTTTGCATCAGGACTTTCCTGTGGTGCATGTAGGATGGCAACAAAGTCCTACTCATAGGTGACTTCTGGAGAGGAATTGGGCACGGTTTCTGTCTCCTGGCAGAAAGGTGTTTTTTTTCACCATTTCATATTCTAAAGACTGGCAGCCGGTTCTGTCCCTTTCCTTGCCTCTCCCTGCTCTGTCTGTAAAGACCTGCTGAGTCACGGATTTTTTGCTTTACAAAATTTTCACCTCTGCTTCTTGGTAAAGTCTGTTTCTCAGCATTTCTGTGACATCCAAATGAATGCTCTGTGATCTTATGAAATTGTTTTTCCTCCCACAACTGCATAGGTTTTGAAAGAACTGTGCCACTTTCGCAGTGGGATATTCTATTCCAGGTTTCCTATAATTTCACTGAAAAACTAAGCAGACCCCTCCAGCACTGAGATGAGGGTTGCCTGGGGCAAGGGGGCTAAAAGTTTTGCCATTCACCTGATTTTCCCCAAATCTTGGTCCTTATGCAAGATCCAAGTCAGACCAAGGAGGCCTTCACCTTTGCTTGCTTCCCTGCTTAGAGTTTGGCACGCTAAAAATCTTGGATTTTCCATTTTGAGAGGAAGTCCCTATCGGAAGAGGAGGTGGAAAATATACTATGGCATAAGTGGGAATCCCTGACTGCCAAAGAGGAACCATGGGCAGACTGAGCCCACCGGCACATGACTGACTTGGTCTCCATATAGGAAACATCCTTGCCTGAATTCATCCCACCTAAAAGGAGGCACTTAGAGGAGACAGCTCAATTCAGAGCATGGCTGCCCCATCTCCACCTTTCCTTGGTAGATACAGACCTGCAGAGAGCAACCCAGTCTCCCCAAGGTTCAGTGTTGCTCTGAAGTCGTCACAGAATCTTCATGGTTGGAAGGGACCTTTGAGATCATAGAGTTCAACCACACACAAAAAACTTCCAACAAGTGCCTTAAGTCTTTCACCAACTGCCTATTGGCACAGATTTATGAATACACCTGCAAACCTCAGCATTCCCTGAAGGTGTTCAAGGCCAGGCTGGATGGGGCTTTGAGCAACCCTGTCTAGTAGGAGATGTCCCTGCCCAGGGCAGGGGGGTTGGAACTGGGTGACCTTTAAGGTCCCTTCCAACCCAAACGGATCTATGATTCCCATTTATTTTAACAATTATCACCAGCTTAAAGCCAGTTACAAGTTGACATGGGAGAGTTATGGACACTTGCTACTTATTTCTGTTGTTTACCAGCTGAGGCATTGAAATAGAATTTTATGTGAATTTAAAAGAGCACAGAAAAATTTACTGGAGAAAAATACACTGAAACCTATTGAATACACCGGCTGGACCTGCGGCAAGGGACGTCCCAGAGCCAAAGGGTTTTGGAGGCTGGTAGAGGAACCTCTGTCTGCTCACCTTGTTGCTGTATCCTCCCCACAATGCACTGAGTGCTGGTCACTGTTGGGTAGTGGTGTGGATTAACCTTCAGCCTGTGCTCTTCTGTTCTTGTGCTACACCCTTACAAGCAGCACGGGTGGCCCGAAAGGCAGCAAAACATCCTCATTCTGCGCTTGCAACTTCCCGTTAACTTTCCATTACACGACGTTGTGGCAGCAGAGGGCTAAAAACATCTTGCTGGATTAGGGCTAAAATCTCATAGACGTTCTTAGCATCACATGGCACAAGAGTCTTCATTTGCCGCTACCACTAACTTAGCACCTTAATGACTTAAGTAGCAAGGCTAATGCCATAAGAATTATGTAATATATATCATAATTGCTGAAGGAACTGTGCAAGGCTAAAGAGAAAGGGGAGAGCCTGCCTATGTGATACGAGGATGGAAAATCCTGAAAGCGTGTGCCTTACGTGCCTCCTTTCCTTTCCAGGTGCCACCTTCTCTTGAGTCCAGAAAAAGGGCTGGAGGAAGGGGAGGGAGCACAAAAGACAGCAGTAGGTGGGGAGAAAGTGGTTGTATATCTGCTGGAAATGCTCTTCTGCATGGGTCTCAGTTGCAGCTAATTCTCCCTGAGACATTACCTGCAAAAGTAGGCAGATGTGGGAGAAATGAGCCATCTTTGAGGCTGCCCAGAGAGGGTGTGGAATCTCCTTCTCTGGAGATATTCAAAACCCTCTTGGATGTTATCCCGTCCAGCCTCCTCTGGGTGAACTTGCTTTGGCAGGGGGTTGGAGTAGATCATCTCTGCAGGTCTCTTCCAACTCCTGCCATTCTGTGCTTCTGTCAAATGTGGTTTGGTTTCATCTGTTGCCCTGTGGTCCTATGTTGGCTTGGGTAAGCTCCTCATGAGCTGCATTTGGCTCAGCAACCAGCTGAAGCATTTAGGGTGTACACAGGAGAGCTGGGGAGGGACAACAGTCCCATGAGGCTCTCCCAAAAACATGAGTGATGGAGCAGGGCTTATATCCAGCTCATTCATGGGGTTTAGCTGCTAAAGCTGCTTCTGCTCGTGACGGTGTGTTGAACTCATGTGGATGCCATGACTGAAAACCTTGATGAGGGGTAGAATTGTGATAATCCATACCAACAACAGGAAGATCTTCACTGCAGCAGGTTGCTCAGGCCTGGGCAGAAGTTTGTCTTTGGCAGGCAGCTGAGCAGACAGCCTGGGGCAGGCTGCTCTTTGCATTAGGTATGGGAAGTTGGAAAAACGAAGCACTACTCACTTACCAAGAGGATTTGAATCCAGGATATTTCCTATTCACTCTGGTGAACCTTGCAGATGGCTGCAACTTGGCTTATCCTCTGTTCTGCCTTTGGTGGCACCTGCTAAAAAAGTACGTTTCTAAAGCTTCAACAGTGTGATCAGACAAGAGAAACCCAGGGAAACCGCCTCTCACAAATGCAAACCCAAGCTCACACCACCAACCTGGTGGGGGGCTCACCCCTCCAATGCCTCCTGTCACCACAAAGACCTGTATGGTCGTGTGGTGTGTCCCACCTCATGCCAGCATTTCCCCCTGCAACCCAGAGCCACACAGCCACCTCCGTTGTAAGATCGGCTGCATGTGAAAGCCACAGATATATTTTTACATAGCTCCCTGCTGATCAAAGGGTATGTTGAGAGCTCACCTAGCCCAGCTCCGGCTTTAACTGCTGAGCCATGTCCTGCTCACACTCCACCCACCATGGGCTTTGTGACAGTCTCTGGAGCAAATCTCTCTGCTGGTCTCCTTGTTTTGTTGGTGTTTTGGTCGTTTGGTTTTATTTTGATGCAGTACCTCAAGCGAGATGCGGAAGTTTTAATAAGAGAGGAACGATCATTCAGTGGATTTCACTGCAGTGGGAAGAAACCAAAAAGGAGGGGTAAAAAATGGGAACATTCGCGGCTTATGGCAAGGGAAATGAAATATTTAATAAGCAAAACGCTGTATGTGCAAGGAGGGCTCCCCCAGCCCCCCGCTTTCTTCCTTGGCAGAAATTAAACAACTTTTACACACCACGTAGTCTTCAGTACAGTATGCTAATGATGTCCCTGATGCCCTCTTCATCTGATCAAACTTAATTGTCTGTGTCAGGCTGCCAATTAACAAAAGGATCTCCTAGAGTACCAACTTCCAGAGCTACCTTAAAGGTTAATTGAATCATGTAAGCCCAATGCTCTGGCGGACTCAACTTCAGGATCCTATTCTAACCAGGGGTCTGTAGGGGTAACAAATAAAGGAAAAGTTTAATTGCTAAAGCAGCCAAATCTAACAGTCACATTAGGAAAGAAATGATCTTTCACAGCTCTCCCTCCCTCTTTTTTTTTTTTCTTTTTTTTTTTTCCAAAGCTTTGAAATAATCTTGAGCTTTTTATATACATGAGGCAGTTTCTGGATTTCACTAGCAGGGGGTAAATAGGAAGAACCAAATTTTGCTCTTCGATGCTGATGCAAACTGGGTCAAAGAAGATACTCAGGTAAATCCAAAAGTGCTATTTATTCCCTTATTCACCCACTATATTCTGAAATGTTTCCCTACCACGTGCAAAGCGGCAGCGGGTGGAGGGTCACGGCGTGAGAGCTGTGGGGATATGGAAGCGATGAGCATTGATGCCACTCAAGGCACTGAAAGCCAACTAAAGGGTATCCCTGACTCCATCTGCCTCATTTTCCAAGATATACGTTGTTACTAATTTCTGATGGTTTCCCACTCCATTTATAAACACGTTTTTAAGTGCCTGTTTTACCACAGAAGGCTGTTATGGCTGTTTCAAAGAGAGTGAACTGGAAAACAGTGCTCTTAGGAAATATTCAATAAAAATATAAATAGTATGACTAGGACCCTGGGTTAAGAGCAGGGAATCTGAAGTCACAAGCTAGAGCTGGAGGTCCCCCATACTTTTGGGAACATTTACTTTTGGGAGAAATCCTGCCATGTTTCTACCAAGTGTGGCATCACCCCTCTTTGTCTTGGTAACCCCAGAGCTGGTGTTTGAGTTGGGCACCATGTCTTATTTGTCTAGTCCCAAAAGCAATATGGAACCCTTTGGGGCCTAAAAGTGTACAAAACAATGAAAGTAGCTGTGAAAAATAAAGGAAATCCTAATATTTTGAAGGGTCTGAAGGGAGTCTGTTACAAGGAAACACAAAAAAATTAACACAGGCTAGTGAAGCAGTGGCCAAAGTGCTGTATCAAAGACGAGACAACTAGGATGTTGGCCAAGGGGATACCTGGGCTGAATATAATTTCAAATTAATTCCATGAGTATGTGAACAGTCTGGAGGCCAAGCAGAAAAAGGCATTGCTAAAGCGGTAGAGAAATAATATGATAAAAATTGCCTAAAAACAAACAAAAATACCTTCCAGTAGGATTTTATGAAGGCATCCCATGATAGTGCTTGGCAGAGTTGGCTTTCCTGGCAGCCTGCTAACCCACTGGGTCTCCGCATGCTTCTCCCATCTTCACCCCAAAAATGCAGGAAAGTGTCTGGTACCCTTTTCCCATGGTCGAAAAACCAAAGTGAAGAAGACAGCAGTGCCAGGGACAGGAGAGGTGTGATGGGACGGGGAGCCATGCCCTTGCCCACCATCACTTCAGTCATGTCACACAAGGGTCTGGTTTCACCCCCCCCATTAAAGAAGTGACCTGGGAAGAGATGCAAAGATGCTCAAGGACCACGCTGCCCAACAGCTCAGCGAGGAGGGGTTTCCTACAGATGCTCTGGGGCAATTCTCCCATTTCCCCCAAAAGAAGCTCAGCAGGTCAACACGTCTTGGTCATGCCCCAGAACTGCCGAGTGTCCCTTCACATCCTGTACCACGGGTGAGTTCAGCCAAGTAAAACCCGCTGCATCCACCAGCAAAAAAAATTCTGCTGCTCAGGAGGAACCAACAAAATGCAACAGCCAAGTGCTGAGGAACGCATTTTAAAGTGCAAAGTCTAGGAAAGAAAGGGCTGCAAAGCTAACAGGGCTAAGCCATGTTATACCCATGGATGATACAATCCTGGAGGTATTTATCCAGAATTTATGCCTAAACTTCTTTTATTTGCAATTTGACGTCTCCAACCATTTTTTCATTTGAATGCATATCACTTGAGTAGCCTGGGCTTGGTAAAAGTTTCCCTTGCTTGAATATTTTGCTCTTCTCAGGGTAACACGGCTTTTCAGCTCTCCAAAAAAAAACCCGAAAAAACCCCCAAAAATTAAAAAAAAAAAGGATTAAAAATCACTGCGCTATATTTCTGTTTTGTCTTTTCCAAGGGTACTCCGGCAGCTCCTGCGCTCTCTTGCAGGAGCCCTCTCCCCTCCCGCGGATCGCGATGATGTTGGTGGTTTGCACTTAACTGACATTGTCTGCGTGTGAGCAAACAGCAGCAGACACGGCCGCCCCTCTAACAAACTCCCACAAACTGATCTATTATCAACGGCAGGGGCCTGCTGCATCGCTGGCGGGCACAGTAATTAATTTCCATGCATATCATTGCCAGGATCGCTTACTGATCCGGGGAGCAAGATCAGAGATGTCACACCATAAATTGAGTCAGAGCCTTCACCTCTGTGTTCAGCGTGCAATTTTACACGCGCTTGACAAAGTAACAAACAGGGGGTAAAAAAGGCAGCAGTTCCCCAGGGTGATGGACGGGGGGAATTGGCCCAATAAATTGTTCCCTGTAAAAAGCAATGTTTTCCTCATTAAAAGGCAGTGAATTCTCTATTGCTTTTCATTAGTTGTGGCCTTGCTAGACGTGAGGTTTAATTGGCAGTGTGTTTACAGGACGCCGGCCCCAGAGGTGAAGGAGACAAAGAGGCTGAAAAGAGATTCTTATTTATTAAGGAGAGGTGACAGGCAGCCGCTTAATAAGTTTTTGTGTGGGTCCTGGAAGAAGTTGCACCATGAAGAATGGCTGTGCAGGTGTAACCCTTTCTGTGCCGTCGCTTCATCTATTTTCACCACCAGAATTTAAAGTTTCCATCCTTCCCCTTCTTGCAAGGTTATAAAATAGATAATAAAATTTAAATAACAATAACAATAAAAATAGTAATAAAAATAAAATTGATTTCCAAGGCCCTGGCTGACCACTCTGCTCTCAGATTCATTTAAAATATTGAAGCACCCTCCCTCCTGCTCGGTATTTGTATTGGGATTACCCCACTGCTTCTTATTCACAAACAGGTACAGGTGCAGGGTCAGTCCCTCTGTACGCCAATAAAGCCAGAAAAGCCCAGGGAGGCTGAAAAAGATCTGTGTGTAGAAGGAAAGTCCTTTTGCCACTGTCCTCTCCAGGCAGCAGCATCTGCAGAAAGACCCTCAGGACTCAGCAGTGGCACAAAACCAGCAATATTAAAAAAAAAAATTAATAAAATTCACTTATAAGAGTGCAAGGATTAAAACACCTCAAATAAAAAATGGAAAAAGTGAGGTGCTCTCTAAGAGGAGAAGAGAGGTGCGAAGAGGAGAGAAGAGGTTCTCCACATTGATGTCTGGATGGAACTAAAAAGGCTATGACTTGGCAAACAAAGTTATCTGTGATACTGTTCCCACCAAAAAGATACACCCATCCTTGAAAATTATACATAAAGCAAAATAAACCCACCTTTTTGGCAAATTCTGACTGCCTGCCTACCTATAAAAATACAGTACTGGAATGTTGTGGTGATTAAACACATGACAAATGAAAAAAAAATTTACTGCCACAAGTTATTGGAAAAAACAGAAGATCAGAGAATCTTTCTGTCTAAAGGAGCTTGAACCTTACAGTTCATCTCAATTTAGCAGAGAAGGCCCTAAGTTTAACATAAAATGTGTTTTGAATACCATCACCTGTCACCCAAGGTGTTTTTGTCTTGCCTTCTAACAAGCGTATGTAGAAGTGCATCTCTGCAGCACGTCTTCTTTCATGCTTTGAACTATCTCCCCCGAAGAAAAGGACTTACCAGGGTCTGCCTGAAAGCTCATAGAGGAAGAGCATCGCATAAATTGTTTCACCCTTTTAACAAGGGTTTTTCTTTCTGATCGTTGAGTGGGACGAGGAACAAGGTGGATGGGCTGGAGCAGTGGTCATGTGCTGCCAAATCCAGCTTGTAGAACGATTTGAGGTCCCTTTCCTGGGGTAGCAAATGGAGGTGCTCCATTTCTGGGTGCTACCTATGGGTTGTAGATCTTTATATAACTTAGGGAAGGAAACTGCAAATAACTGCTCCTAACAATATTGCAAATCAATGCTCTAACACTTACTGCCATTTTATATTGGTCTCTAATCAACATATTTAAGAGTAATACGGCCTGGCACTTTGCAGCTTGTTGTGCCTACAAGAAATACTGGTGGAATGGGAGCCTTAAAATTAAGTAGCATGGAGTGTCCAGTAATTAATTTGATTTTTACATCCATTCTTTATTTAATGCAACTTTAAGACTACGTTAGAAGCTGGAAATGAGCAGCGTAGCATGAAAATGAACTGGCCAGGTTCCAAGAGAGGCAGGGATTAGCATAATGTTAAATGTTGAGGCTTGTCCTCATCACCGAGCTTGGGAGTGGGGTCCAATGGATGAAGAGACCATCCATGTGCCTATCGCTGTACACTGGGCCCAAAGCATAGGGCTGTGTCGTGCAAAAAGACCACCTCTGCTCTAATCCCACCAAAAGAGAGGGGAGAGAAGGAAGCAAAGACCAGGGCTTTGACCGGAGCTTGGGAGGAGACTGGTGTCTGGATGAGAAGGCTGGAGCAACCAAGTTTGGGTTCTGCTCTGGGGACCATCACACCTGCACTTTGCTCTGCATGGTTCACGTTGAATTTGTGCCTCCACGAGCTGCTGCAATGGTCCCATTCCCCAGGATCAAATTGTTTAAACTATATTTGAGGGGCATTTCTATAGGAGCTGCAATGAATCGTTTCCTTCTCTAATCCCCATATTCACAGTCTTTCCCATCTCTCTATCTGCTGCATTCAGGCAAGCTGATCAGATACCAGCACAGCTCCTGTGATTCCCACCATCTTGCAGCTGTTTTGGCAATACAACTTTTTCATGCTGAAGTTTGGGAGTTGAGGGTTTTCTGTGGAGCAATGTCAAAAAGTCCTGAAAATCTGAACCTTCAGAATAATTTTAAATCCACAGAAATTCAGGCTAAATAACAGAAAAATATTTCCTGCCCTTCACGCTTTTCTCTGTCAGCCTACCTACCAGTTCCTTAGAGTCTGTGGAACTTCACCACCACCTAAGACTATCTGGATTAAGTTCTGCAATAGTCAAGAAAATGTATTCTTTCCACTCAGTTCACTGGGGTGGTCGCCATCTTCCCAAGCTCAAACGATGTGTGGCACAACGTGTTTCTCCAGTCTTCTCCATTTCTCTTTCAATGAAGTCCAGTGAGAGGAGACTAAGTGATGGGAGAATTCAGGCTGAGTCTCAGCAGAAAACACATAAAAATTGGAACTTTTATACCTGGGTAAAGCAGACTAAGGAAAGCTCACAAAATCACATATCTTCAATAGTCATTGGAAGATTGGACAAAGCAAACCCAAGCACTTTTTGAGGAATACGATTCTGCTGTCTCTAGGAAAAAAAAAAAAATCGATCAGGATGCACTTCAACCCCTCAACTGAGCTTCTGGTCTTGAAGGAAATAAAAAAACCACCCTGCACTACAGTAACTGAGCAAGGAATCACCCAAATTCAGACCTAAGGGAGTTTTGCCAAATGATGCCATCAGATTATCCTGATTTTGTGGCGATGAAAGGACCAGCTGAGAACCAGGGCTGGATCTGTGCAAAACTGCCCCTGGGTGTTATCACCCACAGCCTTTCAAACCACTGGTCCCAGCCTTGGTTCAATGACTGGAAAGGGATCCAGGTCCCAGCTCCAGGAGCAGAAGTGTTTATCAGTCACAGGTGTCATCCAAGAAGGACATGATGGCTCATACTCACATGCAGGCTCAGGAGCTGGAAGGTTTGTGGATGCCTGTGCTCAAGCCTCCACTCCAACAGTGTAGAAGACGAATATTTCTGCAAGAAAAAACAGGAGTTACAGCAATAAGATAATGTTTTAGAGATTTCCATCAATAAAGTTTGTGTTGGTTCTTTAAGGAAATTGTATGTGGTTAGTCCCAGCTCCCTGCTACCACATGTCCCTGGTCTGCATCTTCTTGGGGTGTCATCTTCTCAGGGTATCAACTTCTCCTTTTCTTACCAGATGTAAATGTTTTTTGAGCAGAATTTGTTCTGGACATTGCTGCTGCTGTTTGCTGGTAAAGCACCTGGTCCTGAGAAGGTGGGTGCTGTCAGGTTTGGAGCCAAGAAGGCACTGGTGCCCACGTACCACTCCTGGATACTCTCTGATGTGTTGGCTCATGGACAACACAGGGTTCCGGCTCTGGTCCCTCTGCCTTGGGGTTACCCACGCACAACAGACAGTCACCAGCCCATCGTTGGGCTATTACCTGGCCTGCCCGGGCTAGCTGGCACTTGGGACTGTCCATGACTGATGTCTCTGCCATAGCCAAACCCAAGACTCAAGGATGAAGGAACATCGTTTAAAAAGTGTTGTCCCCAAAGAGCAAGGCAGTGGCACTTGGGGTGGGGTTGTCTTGGCTGGCTCATTTGCCTCATGTCTGGCGGATGGCCTGGCAGGTCTGAGGGTGGTGTTTCCCTGGCCTCTTGCTGAACATGACTTCCAGAGCCATCCCAGGCTGCTCCCCAGCACAGGTATCCTGGCTGACTTGCTTGTCCCTGGGGAAACCTTGCTTCTGTGCTTCTTGTGATCAGTCATGGGTACCACACAGCCCTGCAGTAACATCCTCCTCCTCTTGTCCCACCTTCCTTCTCTAACAATGCTTCTTCACTCCTTGGTTACATTAAATTCCTAGCCTTAAATTTCAGGCTGTCAGGGGTTTTTTGTCCTTTTGAGGCAGAGCAGCATAACATGAACGGATTTAACGGCCCAAACTCTTGTGAGCACGTTCCTGCATATGGCTTTGCAAAAAGCTCATTCATTGAGGCCCAGCCCAGCAAGAGATGACCTGTGGACGAGAAAGCCATGAGCAGGACCTAACTGTGTGCAGTCTGGTTGTGAGCCAGCAAGCCCTAGCACAAGTATGCATGTACTGGCCACATGTCTATGATGGTCCACCACAAGCCCAGCCTGACCCCCATGATTACAGTCCTGTTGCCAGCCCTGCTCACTCTGAAGCCAGCAGCAGCTCCTCTCTCCTCTTTGGTTCCAGCCAAAGAGGTTGAGTTTCTTACTCCCATTTGTAAGAATAAAACCATAAGGTATTGAGTACATAAAAACAGGCCTCACAGCCCATTACTGCCACAGGCCCAACTTTTATGCAAGCTTTTTCTGTAGCTCGTATGTGTAATGAAGGGCCATTAGTGTTAATGGGTGTTAGACTCCAAGAGCAAAGGCCCCGAGGAACAGCAACCTTTATAGCCTTGCTGCTTTCTTTACAGAGCATGTCCTGGCATAAGGTTATTGAAAACTCCTCAGGACTTCCTAATTGCAGTGAGTGGGTTTCAAAGCCAACAGGAAAAACATCCCTTGTCAGATGGGCAACGTTTATATTATTGCTCTGCCTCCAAGTCTGATGCACTTTGCAGTATGTAACAGGTAGTGAAGTGGAAACCTGGCAGGAGAAAATCCATCAGTCATTGAGCAGATAGTTTCCTGTGGACACCTGGATGGAACCCTTGATGGACATCTTGTGGACGGTTCTTCTGCACACCTGGATGGATATCTTGTAACCTTCCTTCTGGACACCTGGGTAGACCCTTGATGGAGATATTGTGGACATTTCTTCTGGGTACCTTGATGCCTTCTTAAAAAGAGACTTTCATGAGCTTCTTGAATAACTAGAGGGTTTTCTTCTAGCAGCACAGTTGCTTATTATTGGCAACTTGTTGTATGAATGGGAGCCAAATTAAATACATGGCAGCCCCAGTGCTGGATGCATGGGGCAGAGGTGACAGCACATAAAATGCTTTTCCAAGTTATTCCTCCCAACACAAGGGTCTGGTTATTTTCACTCCATTCTTGCCCGCTGCCTGGTGCTTGTTGCTCCGCTTGGGCAATCTGTTCTTCGGATCTTCACACCAATTTACATATGACTTAATGGAGTGGTAGAGGAGAGTGGGACTGCTTCTGGACCTGGAACTGAGACCCTTCACCAGTGCTTTCGCAAAACATCTTAAGCTTTTCCCTTGATCTTTGGGTATCCTTTGGCTGCTTCCCTTATCTCAGTCCTGTCCCGCTGCCCCTTTTATTCCCATTTATTTGTGGGATGCTCATTAATTGAATTAGGAGCAAATGCAAATACTTCCTGTGCATAGCCCTACCTGCCCAGCAGGGTACATCCGTGTTTTCCTTGGGAGAGCTTAATAATCCAAAGGGAAATCTGTATTTCCTAGCTAGAGAAGAAGGGATCACTGTCATCCCCTATGACCATGCAGCACAGCCAGGACCCATCTGATGAGAAATTGCTGCTGCCTCCAAGTTCAGCTGTGCCCGTGGGTCACAGAGGAGCACAGCAAGTCTCACCAGAGGACCAAGAAGGAAATAAACAGGTCTTTTTTATAACATTTACCAAAATACCCGAAGTGTCAGCCAAAGGAGTTCCAGCAAGGATGGTCTGGATAGGACGAGGGAGGTCAGGGCTCAGCCACAGGCTCCATCCCGGGGCTCCACCGAGGACATCTCCTTTGTGGCTAATCCTGGGTGAATGGAGTTAAAATTTATCCATGTCAAAAGGAGAATATCCCGTGCTTAACACTAAGATGCTGAAGGATTCCTTGGCATCCAGGAAAATGCCTATTTTTAAAATTTATTTTATTTTTAAACCTAGAGAGAAACTCTGTTCTCTCTTATGTTTTTTTTTCTCTTTTGTTTTTCTTCTGGTTTTGTTTTTCTTTTTGTTTTTTTTCCCTCTCCATACACCCATTAAAATTTAAGGAGATTTTTTATATTTTTTTTTTAACAAAAACCCAAAAGTTTTAACACGAGAAGCAGTAGGATGGCTCTACACTGCCACCAGTAATGAAAGTCAGGCTTGCCAGCCACGAAGGCAGTTTAACCCCTTGGTCACACCTTGCCTTTTAATTCCCTTTGAATAGGCCTGATACAGTTTTGATGGAAAACGCACCCGGTGCATGGTTCAGAAGGCTACAGAATTGAGAGCTATTAAATACTAAAAAGACAAGGTGAGAAACAATTTGCAAAATCTCCTCTTTTTATAGACTGCAGCTATTGAGAAAAATTGAGTAAATTCCCCAGCTACCAAGACTGCAGTCTGTTTCAAGATTCCATCAATTTTTTACGGTACAATCAATATTTATGAATCCCCAAAGAAATGTTGCAAAGAGAAACATGGTGAAACATTTTCCATGCAGTAGCAAAGATGTAACACGGGGACCTAAATAACTTTTAAAATAATCTCAATGACAATCAAAGTGCCTTACATAGCCAATATGGTTTAATGTCAGTGTTTATATTAGCTCGGTTCCAAAGAATAGATGGAAAAGGGAAAAAAAAAAAAGTAAGAAAAATGTTTGCAGTTTAATCTCTCCTAAAGAAGACATTTTGCTATAATAAGTATTCTGTAATTTGGTGCTTAAAAATTCAAAGGAAGTATTATATTGAAAGTTCTTTGATTTTTTTATGCATTAAAAATATTCACCATCATGCAAGCAATGGATTTTTCAGTCAGCTGAAAAAAAAGATATTTCTATAAAAACTAGGCAAACAAATCCGCATCCCTTTAATGGCTACTTTAGGTTTAATATCTAAACTTATTTAAATAACTCTGAACCCTCCTGCTGAGAAATATTGAAAGTAATGGATTCCTTTGTGTGTAATCTCCATTTACATGTAGAGTTTAATTTCCCTCTGGGCTGAACCTGTGTAAAACTTGCCTTGAAATGTCCCTCTGTAAAAACACAATGTTTAGGGGGATGCCTTTTATTTTACTTAAAATTTATTTTACACATTAAAAAGCAAACAGCCAACTCACCTGTGAGCTGCCAAAAAATATGGTGATTGTGTTATGAAGTTGAAAATCAGCAATCACAGGAAAGGTCACTCTCCACCCCAGATGGCCCACAATCCACCCCAAAACAAGCTGAGCCCTGCCCTGCCCAGTGTTGCTGGTACCCCCAAACCCCTGTGTAGTGGAAGCAGGAGGGGCAGTTCTTGCTATGACTTCTCTCTGAGGAAGTCAGACGGAGTTTGCTTTTTGGGCGGAGCTATGATAAATTTTAAGCTTTTCCCTTGATATTTGGATATCCTTTGGCTCCTTCCCTCATCTCAGTCCTGTCCCACCTTGTGCCATGCAAATTTTAGCTGCAAATGGTTTATCTTGCACATTTTTATTTGGTCGCCATCATTTCTTTTTTCTTTTTCTACTTTTTTTTTTTTTTTAACTGAGAGGAGTCAATTATAGGAGACATCCCTGTTAATGAACCAGTAACTCAAAGCATTTAATTACCTAAAACAAAGTCTCAGCTTTGATGCTAATATTTTATTTTTAAACATTAGTGAGGGCTACAGAAGTAAGGGAATCTGATGAA